>JALKBU010001400.1:0-11510 GCA_023091735.1 Trichomonas tenax | reverse complement strand
CTGGTCAGGTTGTTGATTGTGGAGGTAAAGTCGCTAATTCTGAAATTAATGTCGAAATACCTCTCAAACTTCCTGTGAGGAAATTCTTACCGTTTGCAGCTATTAGATTCCTTCTAGACTTAGCAGGCTGTACTTATTTTTTGGAAGATCTGGATAATACCAATGAGCAAAGAGCCAATGCACTTGCGAAGAATGACTTTACAGAACCAATGCTTTGTGATGGACTTCTTCCTACTGTCAAAAGACCAAAATTAATTGAGAGAGTTTGAGATTTTAACATTTTCCTAATTCCAATTATTAAATCAGACGAAATATTGGTTCTTTCAAAGAACTATATGAATCAATTTCAAATTTTCCTCAGCGATACGGAATTGTTCCCTTTTGTTCTCTTAGAAAATCCTTTGGTTTGCAATTTCAAGGATATGTAGCTTGATGACAATATTCTATGTAAATTATCCAATTATATAGATCATGAGAGTAGTAAATTATGCATTTATCAAGATAATTTTTTATATATGCTTCAATTTTTTCTTGATAATGAGTTGTTGTGTATGAATTACGTCGCTAAAATTTGTTTTTCAAATTTTAGATATTTGATGATTTCGAGCAAGAAAGTAAAAATAAAAAAGAAGGAAGGAAAGAAAAAAAGGGAGGAGGAGAAGAAAATAAAAGAAGGAGAGGGACATCCTTGAAAACTTGGCAAACTTTGATTGCTTTCGAACTGCCTGAGACGATGATTACGCCGAGCCAGCCCCGAGGCCCGTTTTTTTGATATTTTGAGTGTCCATGAAACACCCAAAACGTGTCACTTTTCCAAAGCGCACTCGAAATCCCACAAAAAGCAAAGCTCAAAAAATGTTCACTCAAGTACGCTATTCTTTTAGTGGATTTCTTCTTTTTGAACACTTACACTTTTTAGTTACAATTTAATGTGCTTAATCCCAACCAGTGAAACTTAGTGTTTGTTCCAGAGTCAGATCAATATGGAAAAACCATACAACAAGCAAAGTTATATGTTTGATTCTATAGCACTATTTTCAAAAATCTTCTCCAGTCATGTGCATAATTACAAAGGATAAAAACAAATATTCAAAGCTCTTATTAATTTTTAAATTTGAATGAACTTTTCAATTATTTGAATAGATAGATCAGATCTAATAAAACATATATTATACAGTCTAGAGAGCAATATGTGCTTTTCCCCCTCTAAATTCGGTATTTACGATAAATTTTGAGTTCCAAACTATAAATATATGTAATTATGTACCATTTGTTAGAGTTCTATGCAAAAAAAATTTAGATGTCAAACCATAAGTCGCTCATCTGACATCCTTAATTTATAAAATGTTTATATATCATTGAATAAGCAAAATTAAAGTTTCAAATTTAAACTATGATATATACTATATTTATGCAACATATCTAAGGAAAGTTAGGGCATCCTTAAGATTCATTAACCTTAATCTAACCTTAATTAAAGTGACATATTATCTGAATTTTTACATGAGATTACTATTTTACCAAAAGGGAATTTAAATATTGTCTGGATAAGTTATATAGCTTGCATGCAAGAAGCAATCAAGAATTCATCCAAACATACTTTCCATATGGCTTGCACAATAATTCAAGATTTGGAGAACAGTTTTCAGCAAGCTCACCTACACAAAATGTAACAATAATATATTCATTACCAAAAAGTGCAATTATTCCCAAAACATTTACATTTTATTTAGCAGAAGGTTTATATCCAATCAAATAGGAAATATTTGATTCTAATGATAATGTAACTTGGAATTGCTTATTTATTTCAAACGATAATATGTGGCCATTGGAATTTCGATTATATTACAATTTCAGTGATGGCTCGATAGACAAAATATTTTGCAATCCAACTAAGATAACTTTTAATTTTTCTAATTTTAATAAATTTTCTTTTTTACGATTCTCTCAGTACCAAAATTCATTTTTTAATAAAGGAGTATATAGGAATGGTTTTTCTAGTAAGGGAATTGATTTTGGAGGGCATCTAATAGATGTTTATCAAATTCAATCTTGCAATTACAGAAATCCAATATTTTCAATATCGAGATTGTTAATTTCTTGTTTTATTTTGATGAACGATGGTTAATAAAAATATTTAGTATAGTTATAATTGTAACCTTTTTATAATCGTAAAATTAACCTTTGTCGTCATCACATCTATGTAATTACAATTACAGATCAAATAACTATCGCTGTTAGCGACATTAGTCTTGGGGCAGTTAATAAATCGATTTATTAATTGTCTATTGATCTTTATTACCCGTGCAAAATTAGTGTCTATACAAACTATAATTGAATATACAGATTCAAACTTTGGGGTGCTTCGGGTGGCTATAACGAAACCAATCCAGAAATAGGTGGTCATGGGGCATATGCAATAGGAAATTTGATATTATATTCAAAGCAAAATGTATTTCTTTATTTGGGAAATCAAAGCTGTTCTATGCCAAAATGGAGGAGGATATGCTCCAATAGCACCTAGTGATGGTTTAAGGGCATCACGAGGAGATGCTTCAGACATTCAATTGAAAATAATCATATACAAGAAAACTTTTGATTTTTTAGAGGTGTATGTATTATGATATCGCAGGATGTATGCAGAGTTATTCATCAATAAAAACTAATTTTTTAATGTAAATTTAACATTTTACACACAATAACATCTTCTCTTTATGTGTGTAAATAATCTAGTTCTATGTATTGCTGTAGATTGATACATTTATATACGCAATTTGACAAAAGCACGAGCACGCATCACAGGTATTTACACATCATCGAAAATTATGCAGATAATAATCGGATCTCAAAAACCCCTCTGTAACGACCATTAGAAAATTTGTTAGTGATCATTAGAATGGCAACACTAACTGTGCGTAGAATATAAAGCCAAAAACCAGGGATAATTGTGAGATAAAAATTTCACATTTTAACATATATGTTTCAAGATGGATTTTAATATTGCTCGTTCTTGCAGAAGGTTCCTTATAACTTGAAATCCGAGATTCGATATTTTTTTAAACCGCAATATCTTGCAATGATTTTAGTCCAGAACACCTAAAATGGTGCTATCATAAATTCAATGAGTTATATTATTTGTTGGGTGACATTTCAAAGCCTAGTTTTGAACTCTCACCAAGCAAGCAAAACTAAACTTCAACCGTGGCTAAAAATAAAGTTCATTTTCCAATATTTGCCTTAATTTGAAGGTTTTCCAAAAAATTAATGAAATTTCTTTGTAAATATTAATGCTAAATCCAAAATCTTTCATAAATTTATAAATTTTTAAACGGACACTTTTTCATTACGTCACTTTTCCAATCTGGATGAGCGATTTTGATCTCTCAGTGACGGCTGAGACAATCAGAGCCGCGACAATCATCCAGAAAGTGACTCGCGGGTACCTGGTGAGGTATATTTCTTACAAAAACGAGTCAGAAAACAAATCAGCTCTTAAGATTCAAAGAGCATTTCGCGCTTATCGCAAGAGACAGATCGTTTTACACTGCAAACAGATTCTAGCGCTGCACAAGATAAACAAATACGTGTCACATTATGTCAAAATGCTTAGAACGCGAAAACAATATCAAAAATTAGTACAAATGGATGGAATTCTGAAGTATTATCCATCATCATCACGACCAATGGAGAAACCGAAGAAGCTTAAGACGAAAGACAGAAAGAAAAAGCAAGAAGATCTTCGTGCACGCAGAGAACCAATGGATTTGTCGAAAATACAGAAACCGACTGTTCCAAGAGCGAAAATTCCTAAGGGAATGAAAAGAAAAGTCCTTGTTCAACTACCTCCGCCTTGGAAGAACAAAGATGCTCGAAGGCTTTCAGAGACTCAAAAAGAAGATTACATGTATAGCCAAAAAGCGAATGTGTCTTGGGCGCGAAAAGAACTGATATCGACTCTTTTGTTCAGGGCCTGTATCAAAATGGACGACCGCGATCAACTTATCGAAAGAAATACAAAATTTCAAACGAGGCAAATTCCGAAATCGTTTTATATCACAATTCCGCGAACAGCGAAAGGAATTGGCGCAAAAATTCCTCTTCATTTGACACAAATCTCGAATTTTTCAGAATACGTTATTGCGACAGGAAACACTGTCGTTACACTGGACACAACGATGCCATCTGAGGATTTGGTTGTATCCAGAACGCCAATAAGCGGTCCATTTTACGATGTTTTTGTGCATCCGCAAAGTTCAGTTGTCCTCGCGATAAACACAAAATGGGAACTGTACGGAATCGAAAACGGCCAGATTAAGAATGTCATGAAATTACAGGTGAAAACAACAGTTCCTCGTTTCAGAAAATACATCGTTTGTGATTCTATTGGTTTTGTTTGGATTTGCTTGTTTGCGCAGAAAGGAAACATCTTCTGCATTGATCCATTGACATTCCAAATCATTTATGAGATCAATTTTGAGTTCGCTTCGATTGTTTATCCACAATTGCGAAACACAAGAATGTTTTTGCCTTTGTGCTCGAACAATGAACTTTCTGCATTTGCTTTCGCTTACAACGGCAACAAAGACATCAACTTGTTCACGCCTGATCTGGGAACATGCAAAACATTGAGGCACGACAACTTTAAGTCTCTTCCTGTAATTTCACAAGCTGGAAACTTCATCACTGTGCATTCTGGTAAAAATCTTTATCTTTACAACAACTCGGATCTCAAGATACTCACGAAGCCAAACTATATCTATCAATCATCATCGGACATCGAGTTAGTCACAGGAACAATCGATCCAGATCTTCTTTTCGTCACGAGGAATGATGGAACTGTCAAGATTCTTCTTGGAAAAGGATTAGACATTCCATTGAGAATTCCGAACAACAAACTTGAGCCATTCGAGAAAGAATTCGCCGACAAATTATTGGGTCCAGTCAAATACACGAAAAGCCGTGGAATGCTCTCTGAAGTTGGAATATTATCATTAGTTTCATCTCCAACGCAAATATGCGCGACAGTTTTCTCAGACAAACTCGTCTTTTTGACAACATGTTCGATGACAGGTCACACGAATTCATTCTGGATTGGAATCAGCCAAGTCTCAATTACCGCTCAGGATTATGACACATACATGGAAAGCGATGATCTCAGGCAGAAGATGCACATGGAAATTGTTGCAGAAATCGATTCTGTTTTACAGAAGAAAGCAGATCTTCGATCGCAGTTCAAACGAAGTTTAGCAGGATTCAACACATTTGCCGAAAGAGCATCGATCGGACAGACAATGAAACTATTCAACAAGAAAGACAATGTTTTCTCGCTTCCTGAATTAATCCTTCAGACATCACTCAAAGAAATGTTTCCATTCATTCCACAGACACCACAAAAGTGCGTCTCTGTTTATGAAGCATTCGTTTTGCTGAAGAGAGCAGATGTCCTTCCTCAAGCTTTGTCGAATTTTGCAGATTTCTTAGAGAGATTTTCCCCATTTGATATGAAGAAAGCAGTCATCACAGGAGACAAAAGCACAAACTTCAAACTTCCTGTTAAGACTGTCTCTCCTTGGAACTTTTCAATTAACATTCCTATGACGACGAAAGAAATCGAGAACATCATGTCAAGCCAAGATGCTTTATCTTCATTGTTCATGGATTTGACGAGATTCACACTGTTTGACGTCGACAACAGATTCACAGGCGAATTGACGACGAGGCAAACATGGCTCGTTAAAACTGAGCATGAAGAGCTCACAAAGAGACTTGATCACATGTCACATCTCGAAGCTGTGGTCAAGAACGAAATGATGAACAGAATTTATGAAAGAATTCATCTCGAGTTCGAACAGATATTGATTATCAAGCAACCATCGATTCAGTCATTCAAGATCACAGAGCAGAATCCTCTCGATATACCTGGGCCTTTCACAACGAAACCAAACAGAAATCCACTTCTTTATCACTCAATGCACAAAAGCATTTATGAATCTTTCTCAAAGAACACATTATATAAATACGACAGAGCCATGAATATGTGTTTCAAGCTTTTGCATCTTCCACGATCTTTCCTTGATAATCCAATCGTCTCATCACATCAAAAGTTCATAACAAGTTTATCGAGGTCTTGTCCAAAAGTAACATCTGGAATCTACTCATGCACACTGAAAGACAACAACACGTATGCAATGATCATCTCTGAGGATACAAGAGTTCTCAGTCTCGAGCACTATCTCTCAGTTCACTCATTCATGGGTGGAGATTCGAGACTGATCACAGGCGCAAAGCAGATTTTGTCGAAGCTCTTAGTTTCGCTCGCTGCTGTTCACGAACTAAACATCATCGTAAGGACCGTTGTCCCGTCGAATATAATGATGAATCCTTCCCTCGGATCTGTTTCCTTCGGAAGTCTATATGATGCTCAGCTCAACGAAGGCAGCAGCAGAGCAATTTATTTGCCTCTCCCGGCGAAGTTTGCTTCGCCTGAAAATCCATTCCTTCCTCCTGAATACTATCACAAACCTCCTCGATTATGGACGAAAGCATTCGATGTCTGGCAGTTCGGCATTCTGATGCTGTACATGCTGACAGGAGAGATGCCGCCTGCATACGGAAGTGAGCTGCTGAAGTGCTCTGTGATATCGAAGCACAAAGTATTCATAGAAGACTCAAATCCACTCGATGATCCTCCGATATACGAGAAAGCGCCATTCTTCTACAACTGGCTTCAGAACTTCCACATAGTGAAGGAAGGAGAAAAGTGTGTTGGCGAGAATTGCGAATGTCACATTCAGACATCTTCAAACGAAGCAATAAACGAAGCGACAATATTGAATCTCGACTCATACAGACTTCTCCCGTTCAAGATTGCAAAAGCGAAGACGGACGAAGCGAGAATTTTGATCAGCATCATTGCATCGTGTCTTCAGATCGATCCGGTGAAGAGACCAACTGTCGACAAACTTCTTCACACAATCAGCCTCGCACTAGGAAACCAGTCAACAAGTGATGTTCTCGACACATATCTCAGAACACCAAATCCAAACATATTCATATCGCAGTTCTTCTCTCCTGTACTAAACACAATAAGTGAGAAAACATTCCAGTTCACAATAGGAATCATAAGCGCTTTAGTTTTCAAGGACCAGACAACAGATGACGACATTCAGTACTCTTTCCCACTCGATGCTCATGCAACTGAAGAAGTCCTCAAAGCACTGTTTAAATACGACTTCATGGACAAGTTTGTTCAGTTCGTCGTGAAACGAGCGCTAAAGAGGATTCAAGTGAGCGATGTGAATCCTGTAGTGAAGTACAACGATCCAGTGTTCGAATCACTATTTCACTTTTTCGACAGATTTGTGAACCTTGCAGACCACGGACACGGAATTCTCGCAAACTTCATCGATGAGATCGCGATGAGCCTCTTCGGGCTATACACAGGAAATGCATTTCTGAAGCACTCGAGTGAAAAGATCTGCAACACGTCTTCTTCAATCATGTGCGGAAGTGACAGTGCTGCTTACTTCGTATTCACACACAACAAGATGGGGAGGACAGTCAGGAGACTTCTCGACTCTCTTGGAAGGTCTCTCAAGAGGACGTGGGACCACACAGACTACTACTTCAGCAGGTTCACTGAGTTCGCGCAGAAGGTAAACGACATTGCGAGAGCGATGTGCTTCAACATCGAGAAGCAGAAAGTATCTGCAGTGATGACGGCGATTTCGATGCTTGGATCTGGAAATGATCCAAATGTTGTCAGATTGATTGTCGATTTCAATCTTCCACAGAAAGTTCTTTCTTTGCTTCCAATTCCAGTCTGCACACAGGATTGCTTCACTTTCCTCAACAATGCACTTCAATCATGCAGAGTCCACTCGAGTGATTCAACTTACATTCTCCTCAGAGACTCAATATTGTCGCCTTCTCTCCTTCACTACGCTGCATGCGACATAAGAAACGGATCTCCTCTCTCGTTATCAATCGCATCTGACATTCTCAATGGCGACTCGATGAACGGCGTCTTGGGCCTTGTATTCACTGATGTTATTTGGAGCATCGCTGAGAGGTCGAATGAGAACACATTTGGGAGAGTCCTGCAGAACGCGTTCGACTATTCTTCTGTTTTCGTGATTCAACTTGCACTCAGTTCACCGATGCTTCAGGCAACACTGCACAGGAACGGAGTAACTTATCTTCCGAGACAATCACTCAGGAACTTGAGATGCGACAACCTCGATCAGTGTTTGACAGCGACGAGGAATCTCGCATCTGCACTTTTCATCAGGCAAGGAAGGCTCCCGCATGAGTTCGGAAACACGAAGCCTCCGATTGAAGAAGGATGTGAATATTTGATGCTCGCAATTGAATTCGCTCTCAGAGAGGCAGATGCTGTTGCAAGGAACTTGGACCATGATGTTTCGAACGAGACTAGATTCTACCTCAGAGGAACAACTGCACTCAAGGCAAAATCGAGAGCGAGGAACTCTGAGTTCTCAACAACTGTAGACGGAATTGATAGACTTTGTCATTCGATGCTACACTTGTTCAGATGTTTGTGTTTCTACTGGAGAGAATCGGAGAACGATTTCTCAAACCAACTATTCGAATTCTTGAAGAGATTCGTCTGTCAGGAAATTCCTTTCTGCAAGAGTCAGCCACACCCTGCTTACATGATTCACCACTGCGCAGAAGAGATGATACTGTACGCACTAAAGATGCCTCTGAACTCACCTGCACACGTTGCATGCACGTTCATGGATGAGATGCTACCGCAAATATTCACGAGGGACTTCAGTTTCCTGATGATATGCGTAGACAAAGATGTCGCTGAGATTCAGATTCCGAGAAGATACGAGACAGGAAGGAAGATAAGACTCGAATTGTTCTCTGCATGCATAGAAGGACAGGCGCTCACGCTTGCTGAGCTCGTAAGATTCGTAGTTGGTGACATGCTACACAATGACACGAAGCTCTTCGGGAAGCCGGTGATCAGAGAGGAAGCGGTCAGAATGATTCTGTCTGCGATCAGGAAGAGGGAGTCAATCAAGATATCGATTAAGAAGATTGCGGATGAAATCGTTCTCGCAAACTTCATCGATCGCGAGAAGGCACTTGTTGAGTCATCAGGAGACAGAAATGTCGTGAACACCTCAATAGAGTTGCTGAGAGCGATCAAGATGTGCTCTGGTTTCTTCGATGACAAGTTCATGCAGTCTGCGTCAAGACTTCTAGAAGATGTGTGTGCACGATACACAAGAGTATACGACGACACTGAGATATCACTCATGCAAACGCCAAAGCTACAGAATAAATCAATTCTCATTCCAAAACTTCCCATTCACGCAGACAGCGGACCGAAGACGAGTCGCGCAGAGACATCGATGTCGATGAGACTTCAGTCACAACGTGCTGAAGCGAAAACACCGAAGCTTATGTCATCAAGGAGGGCACAGACATCGATGAGAAAGTCCGTTTCGATGTCTGCACGGCCAAAATGATACAATATTATATATTATTTTGTTTGTATTAAAATATTTGTTTTGTATAGAATTGATTTATGAATGAATCGCAATATGGAAAAGAGTCAACAAATCTGGTTTCGATATTCCATAACCGAATCTCTCTTTGCATATTAGTTTAAGAGAACCATCATCGATGCATTTAATTCCATTGTTTTGGACAATGATGATTTGTGCTTCGCATTTCTTTGTGAAGAGATGAGGAATGAAATTTTCGAATTTGTGTTCATCCGAGCTGTATTCAACAATAAGCACATGCAACCGCCGCGATTTTTGAGCACTATGTACACTAGAAAAAGTGACGAAAAATCGGGCCTCGAGCCCATTAAACCAGTAAAACACTCAATCAAGTTAGTCGATCATCAAAAAATGTCCCCCATTTTCTCTCTTTTTTTCTCCTCTTCCTTCCTTTGCTTCTTTTTACCGACTTAAACTATGGATGTGCGAATTAATGAATATTAAGATTTTCATAAATTCAATATTATTTTGTTTCTGTAACTGAGATGTGCATATGTGTGAAGTCGTTCATGACTCATTGCTGATCTCATAAATAAAAATGCAATGTGTTTAAATTTAATTTTTTTATTATATAGCATTTCGACATAATAGAGTCTGTAGACCTGTGTGCGTGTAGTAGATGGTTAAAGTGGATTGTAATTTATGCAATAATAAAGTAAATGATTTTTTGAAATCGATTTGTAGCTAGTATTGGAGCAATTTCGCACCGAAGAGTAGATTAAATAGATGTATATAGTTATGTTGTCCGATGATATGATGGATAAATTCTTAATATCTACTTTATTTCGATATATATTATAAAATACTCTAAAATGCTGCTAAAATTTCTCACGTATGAATTATTTTGGAATATTAAAACATTCGTTTGTATAACTTGGCTTGATTTTGAATTTGACTCGCTAAAATAGATAAAATTTTAATTTTAAACGTTCGCGAAAAAGTTTTCCCTGAAAGCTCTGGAAACCCGACATCGAGCATTCTTTTTTGAAAATCTTCTGTAGCATTGCGACAATATACCTTGGTGATTGTTGCTTATTGTATTAAATTAAAATCAATCTTCGAAGTTGCCGAAATAGAAATTGATAATTTGTCAATTTAAGATATGTGTTGTATGAATTCACTACAACACATTATTCGCATGCTTGTGGATTGGTATGTTGTGTTTTTTGTGTTGTTTGCGAAAAACAAAGCGTTAATTTCATCATGACAATTTTATTCTAAAGTGAACTGAATCATGTAAATTATACAAGCCTATAATGTTGAAAGTAGAATTATAATATTAAAATTCATGAAATGTAAGTTTTATTTTAAATGTGCAATTATAGAGTAACAAAATGAAGTTGTAATAGGAAAATTTGTCTTTGCATTGAATTTTAGGAGAATCCATCAGACTTTTTGCAGCAAATAAAAGATAAAAATAGACAATTTTTGTGAAAAGTTGAGAATCATGTGTTCTCGTGCAGGAGAAGTATTCCTCCAACTATTGAAGGTTTCTCTGAATTATTTAAAAATGTCGAATATTCTGGATGTCTTGTAACTGGTTCGATTTGACTATCATAAAAATTGAGTTTTGGCCTTTTAAAACAAGTATTTTGTAATAAATAAAAAAATGCAAAAAAAAAATTTCATTTGAATACGTAAAAACTAAAGCGAGAGATAAAGATAAATTTGTGAGAACAATCATTCCTGTTAAACTCAAGAGAGTTTTGAAAAAATAAATTTCTTGAGCAAGGAGTTCTCATTGGTGATTCGAATATTGAAGTAGGTTGTGTGTTTGCTGTATCACGCAGAACAAGAATCTTGAGTTTCGTGGTGGAATCCAAGATTCTCAAGAGGGGAAAATTTTTCCTTCTGCGGTGTAGTCCCGCGACCTTCATAACTTTTTATCTGATCAATATTTTTTCGATTTGAAAGTACTTTCATGAACTTATTGATAGTTGTCTATCCAGTGGTATAAGTGGTACAGTC
>JALKBU010001399.1:0-11532 GCA_023091735.1 Trichomonas tenax | reverse complement strand
CCGACAAGATCAAGGAGATGGAAGACCAGAAGGCTATTGAAGATGAACAGCGCTTAGCGAAGAACAAAGCACTCGTTCAGTCATTGAATGATAAGTTCGGTGCACTCGATAACAAGATCAAAGATGGTGACGAAAAGAACGAAACAGACATCAAAGCCTTCAAGGAGCAATTAGATTCACTCAACAATCGCCAGCAGTACAACCAAAACGAAACCAATCGCACTAATCCCTCATTGGAACATAAGTTTGAGCAATTGATGAAGTTAATCCATGACAACCACATGCAAATCCAAGTTATGCAAGAAAAGAATTCTAACCTTGAACGTCTGATCAATCAATTCCAAAACGCTCAACAACAACAAGAAGAAGAGGATGAGGACATTGTTGTTGCAAGAAATATTACTCTCGATAACGCCGAAAACGAGGAAGCTGAGAAACTCGAAGCAGGCGTTTCACTAAACGTAAATGAAGAGGAGATTATCGAAACCAGGTTCAAAGAAGAATTTGACTGGAGTAATCTTGTCCTCCGTGTTGATGCTCTCACATTCGCATTCATCATTCTCGCAATAACATATTTGATTCTTATTGTTAGAACATAATTATTTCTATATTAAATATTTTCTTAAACAATTATTATGTTGATTTGAACTATTGCCATTTAAATATGTATGTACTTGGAATATACTCAATAATTATAATTATTTCATATGCAATTTATTCTTGTAATCATGAAAGATGCATCATAACAAATTTCTAAGTATAATCAGAGACAATATATTTATATGAATCTAACTGCATCCCCAAGTCACACTAGATCTTGGCTCTGTCTTATGGACTCAAATCTGGACTGTTCCACGATCGTTATAATCAAATTCTTTGAAATGATTGAAGTCTAAGTTGGCAAATAGTTTCCAATCATCTCCAGCAATTGTAGGATTTTGTCTATATGTAAGGCATCCTCGAAAATAACAATTTGATGGATAACTGATCATTATTTTTATCCAACACTGAATCACTGTTTTTGAATCTTGTTCTACATAAGAAAGTTGTTCGATTTGATCTGGTTTGTATATAGATACATCCATGTCTTATCATTTGGTAGTTTTGATATTTTACCGTTAAATTTTGTTGATTTGACAGATGTTGGTTCTTGAAGTTTACCAAACATAAAATATGCTAGTTTAATTAACGCAAGGCAGTGTGCTTTCATTAGCATCAACATTTCGCAATAGCTTCATCATTTCTTAAGACATCTGGTTCTTCATCATTATATTCTTTGCCTGAGTATGATTCCATTGAAACAAATGTCAAATACCATCTTTTTGACACCATTACTGTTTTATTATTATTTCATTGAGAACTAGCCACGCTATGCTTCTGCAAGCTCATAAACACTGAGAAGTGGGGGCGCAGAAAAGTTTTAAACCAGAAAGCCATATTGATATGGTATACTATATAGATCACACTGATGCTATATCCGAGAGGGATCTTGAAAATAACAAGTATATGATACATGAAAAATTGAGAGCTTTACCACGAAAAGTGACGCTTGAATGATTTAATGGAGCTATTCGCGATTTTTGGATAGACACTATTTTAAAACTTGTGGTGAAGACACATGAATTGAAATTCATAACTATAATGTATAGGCTCAAAAATTATGACTAAAATCAATTAGTTTATGATGCTGCTAATATATTATTGTAATTGTACTGATTTACTGCTTTCATTCGATAAACATTGGTGAATAAAAGGAATGTTCTTTAGTTAAAGATAGTTTTTAGAGATATTTTCGAATCCAAAAAATATAAACATAGGGATATGAGCAAATAGTTGAAACCATGAATAGTGTAGAGCTTCCATAACTTATATGCTGAGTAAAAAGATTCTGCTGACTTCATCCCAAGGAGAAATCATTGGATAAAATATTTATCAAAGAAAAATTAAAAATCTCAAAATTTGTTTAAAAAATACTTTCCCGCCTGAAAAATCATAATTTGTGAATTTTAAATCATCCAAGACGAATAACTTTAGTCAAAAATCATAAATATCACAGGAAATCTAGGTTTAAAAGGAAATCGCAAGAATTGAAAATTTCCAAAAAATAAAAAAAAATCAATCAATTTTAAAATACGTTATAAAAAATACCCTTGTCAGAGAATTTTCTATCTCTTTATATACTGTCACTATGTATGTAGATTATATATTTTGTAAAATTTTCTTCCAAAGCGTCACTTTTGTATGTGCCCACTTCTAAACATCGTATAAATTATCTATATTTCGAGAAATATTAAGAAACTTTTCTTCCGGGAAAAATCCGACTTTGTAAATTTTTAAATGTCAGATCTTCAGTGTCAAAATTGTGATTAATTGAAATAAAATCATTGAATTTGACCGAAGATATTTGGAAAAGTGAAATTATAGTGAAATGCAGCTATGTTGCACAAAATCCACAAAATTAACATATAAATACAAAAATTCGATTGAAAATGGAATTTCCAGGTTGGGTTTATATCATTTTTCACATTTTTGGCTCTTGTATTAGACTTTACAAAAATATTGTCACTTTTCTAAATGGATGAATTTGAGCGAAACCAAATTTACAGCAAATCAGCTCTCGAGTTCGCGTCGATGAATACACTTTTGATCGACACCGACTTCACGAAGTACGTTTACAAGCAGCGCGAAAGGATTCTCCAAATTAAGCAATTAAAGCACGAGCAGGAATATCAAGAGTTGGAACAAAAGTACATCGACAAGTCGCGTAAGGACGAAGAATCTTTTGGTGATAAAATGATTCAACTCAGACAAAAAGCAGATAATGCGATTCAGAACTTCAATAAGAAGCTAAACAATCTTCAGTCGAAATCTATTCAAGATACACAAATGATTGAAGAAAAAATCGCGAAAACAGAAAGTATTATCGATTCTTTTAAATCAAAACTCATTTCTGAGGGATTTGAACATGATCAAATAGGAGAATCATCAAAAGAAGTACTTTCCTTCATCCAAAAACGCGTTGATTACATTAGAAATGAAATACGTTTTATCCAAAATTCCCGAAATCCTGTTTGATTTATGTGCTAATTCGGAGATCGCAATTAATTTGATTTCCTATGTTATTTTATACAATGCCAACAAGAAACAAATTTTATTTTTTTTACCAAATCAATTTCAAATGATTTGTATCATGCGTTCATCGATCATTATTTGGTCCGGGTATAACAGTTTATTACAAACAAATTGTATGGTTCAAATTAAATTGAACAAAACAAATTAAGCGCAAATCTTCTATTACGATGAAATGAAGTTTTAACAAAACTTGAAAGTCATAAGTACAGTTTATTCTCGAACAGTTGTTAGCGAATTGAATAAATATTGCAATTTTAAATTCATCAAACTTTATAGAATAAACACCAGCATCACAATACATTGTCAAGTCACCAGGATCCTACAAATTCATTAAATATAATATTATTATTAAACCATGGTGAAACAAGTTAATGTAATAATATACTACTGAATAGCTTTTTAATCCATGGTTGTTTTTCTTTGTTCATAAAAAATATATTTCATTAAAATTTTTTTGTATAATATATTCTCATACTGTTAAATTTATAATTTCTGGATTATTAGTTGATGTTTGGTAATACTCCAAGCCTATGATCCTGTAAATTAAGAATTTCATTGAAAAATAAATAGAATTTCATCAAAATTTTGCAATATTTATTATTCACAAGTAGAGGACTGGCCAAATATAATAAATAAACGCAAAATTATAAAAACGGTTTTAATTCGTTATAGGAATCAAAAGAAATTTAAAAATGGACGAGGCGAAGCTTCGGCGCATGGACGCACTTCAGAAGAAGTTCAAAGAGTTCAAGTCGTTTGAGAAGTTGACGCAGGAAGCAGTCGACAACAAATGGCGCGATATTATGATGAGCGAAAAACTCCAGGAACAGAAATCATCGATCGACAACATCAAAGTCAATTACGTGAAGCAGCTCGACCGCTACGATTCCATCATCCATCGTCTATTGCAATGGATTAACGACGGCGAAACACAATATCAGTTTGCTCTTCGCGCTCACAAGCAAAATCTCGATAACCTGACAACACTCGCGAACCGTCGCTTGGACACTGAAGAAGATCGTTTTAACAAGAGTTTGGATTCAATTGTCTCGAAATACGAAGCAAACAAGGCCAAATCCCTCGAAGAATTCAATTCTCACGTTGCGGAAGTTAGAGACATCAAGAACGCCATCGAGCACGAATACGCGCAGAAGAAAGAAGATCTTGAAACGCAATTCCGCACAGAGAAGGACCAGCTCACGATGAAGAGCCAGGAAGCGATCTCCGCACTCCGTACCCACCTTCTCGACGAGACAAAGAAGGTTCTCGACAGGCAGCAGACGGAATCGAATCTTTTCAAGCAAAAATCTAACGACAAACTCCAGACTTTCCAGCAGATGTACGAGAAGCACCGCAACAATCAGATAACAATGAAGAAGAATGAAGCGACAATCATCAAACTTCAGAGCCAAATCGCGCACTGGAGAAGAAAAATAAAGAACAACGAACGCGAGTCGCGCGAATCCAATGACCGCCTCCGTCAGGAAAAGGACAATCTCAGCCACCACTTCAGAGACCTCAAGGAAGTCATGGCGAAGTTCAGACAAGTTGAATGGAGAAAGCGCGCTGACGTCGCGACAGCTTTCGAAGACGCGATCAATCTCCTCCAGAACAAGCTTTCCTTGGCTGAGAAGATCCTCAAGTACGCCGAAATCACACGTAAACTCGAGACAGAGAGAGAACAAGTTATGCCATTCCCGCACTCAATCGTCGAGACTGACCCAGAAATCCAGCGCCAGATGGCACAGTTCAAGCTCCAGATGAAGGGTGACTCCAAGTACGTCGCCGAGTCCGACATGTTCGACAAGTTCTACAGGCGCTTCAACAAAGTTCTTCTCGAGAAGATGGCTTTGCAGAGAGAAAAGGAGAAGCTCCTCAAGACAAATCAGCGTCTCAAGACAATGATGAGGAACTACATGGAGGGTATGGCTGTCAACGAGACGACAATGAGCAAGGCAAACACATTGTTCATCGTCAACCAGAGAACAAACGCTCCAATGAGGAAAGTCGACCAAGACGCAATCCCTGTCATCGATGCAGCATTAACACTCGGCGCTGATAAGATGCAAGGATACTAATTTATTTATTTTATTATATAATTGTTTCATTATATAGATATTTTCATCTTATAATCATTTGTAAATATCCACTTTTAATCAAAGTTAAAAATTTATGTCACAACTTCTTGTAATGTGCTAAATTTTCATTCTCATTGATGAAAGATTTGTTGTATGAATAAATGATACACACATTAATGTAAATATTAAATTTTACTGATAATATCATTATTTTGTTCTGTCAGATTTTTCGAGTGTTTTCCTTCTTTGATAACACATTATTTATGATACATCTTTGGAGTTCTTTGCATTGACAATAAAGAGAACTATGTAAGCAATCGTTTTAATGTCATAAAGTTGCAGGAAATTACTTTCATCATGGACAAACATTGCATTTTTTCCTTTATAAAATGATGCATTCATATGAAAGTTCCATAATATACAGCAAATTTCTTTCAATCTGTGAAATAACACTATAAATGACACATAGTGTCTATCCTATGAGAAAAATGCAAATTGGAAATGATATATAATAAATTCTCGATATATAAGTAATGGAAGCGTCCAAAAACATGAAAATGAGATTCCAAAGAGATAGAAATTATAGCTATAGCGTGTTTTTAGATCATTTTGAAAACTTTGAAAAAATGCGAAATTTTGTCACCTTTCTGTAATGAGTTCAAGTCCAGTTCAAGTTTTCGTCACAGACTTAACATTTTCGGATTCAGACGTCGCGAAGATCAACGCCCCGATTTCTGAGGAGAGGCAATGCGTCTTTAATGCCAAAAACGCGCAAACAGGCGAGAGATACACTGTTTCGTTCCTCAAAGACGGTCTTCCTGAGTCCACGAAAATATGGGCGTACCTCACATCGCTGATGAACATCAATTTCATATCTTTGCTCCCGATTGTCGGATTTTCGCATCCAGAAACATCAAACTTCGCACATCCTGCAATATTCCAGAAAAACAACAGCCTACCAACCCTTTTGGAAGTAATAGAAAAGGGAGAAATCAAATTCACGCCCGAACAAAAGAGATCCATCGCTGTAGCGATCGCATCTGCATTACGCTTCTTACATAACTCGAAAATAGTCTTCAATAACTTGTTCCTGAACAACATTCTCGTCACACCCGAGGGTACAGCCTTCCTCACAGGGTTCGGAATTCCATACGTGCAAAACTCCGTAACGAACCCGAGGCCAGATTTCTGGATTCCTCCAGAGCAGTCTCCATCAAATGAGGGAGACATTTACGCGATGGGCCTCGTTCTTAAGGCAATCTACACACTTCAAATTCCGACAGACAAATCGATTCCCGAAGACGCTCCAGAGGCACTCAAATCTATCCTGGAGGGATGCTTCAGCGAGAACAAAGGCCTTCGCACGAATGATGACTCTCTCATCAATGCTTTGTTCTCTGAAAATGAAATTTTCGGTCCAAATGATTATGCAAACAGAGAAAAGCTCACTCCATTCGCCGCAAAGCAGATCAACATCAACGTTTCGATTGTTCCATCAAAGGTCCGCTTCATTCAGCTCGTGAAATTCGCTGAATCAGGAAACGCGACAGCAATGAACAAAGTTGGTCTCCAATTCGAAAAAGGTATTGACTGCGACAGAGACGACGCACAGTCCCTCAACTTCTTCAACATGGCCGCTGACGCAGGTTCAATCGATGCCCTCTGCAACTTAGGCCGCATTTACTATGAAGGCAACAACCGCTTCGCTCCAGCAAGTATCCAGAACTCAATTTCGTTCTATGATAGAGCTGGCGCTGTTGGCGAAATGAACAAGGACAACAAGGAAATCGCTGAGAAGGCAGGAATCGCTCTTCTTCGTGCTGCTGAGATCATGAACACGAACGTCGCTCTCGATGACATCAACGATCAAGCAATTGGATTCTACGAACGTGCTGCATCGCTCGGCAACACAGAGGCCGCTCTCAAGGTCGGCCGCTTCCTCTTCAAGCACATCAACAACACGGCACAGAGAACGCGCACTGGTGACTTCTTGAGAAGAGCTGCTGAAGCAGGTTCTGCACCAGCTCAGAACGAGTACGCTCGCTACCTCGAGAAAGTCCTCAAGGACGAAGAGAACGCACTCAGGTTCTACATGCTTGCCGCCGACCAGGGCCACGAACTCGCTTTGTTCAACGCAGGCAGAATCTTGATGAAGAAGAAGGGCAATACAGATGCAATCTCAAGAGGTATCGAGTACATGAGACTTGCTGCTGAGAAGAACAACTCTCTCGCTATGTTGAAGCTCGGCGAGTTATTGTTGAGCGGAAAGATCGTCCAGCGCAATGCCGAGGAAGGTTTCCAGCTCATCAAGAACAGCGTTGAGTTGAAGAACGTTTTGGCTCTCAATGTTCTCGGCGAATGCTACTTATTCGGAAACGGCTGCCAGCAGAACATCCAGGAAGCAAGAAGATACTTCGAGCAGGCCGCCAACTGCAGAGTTCCAAGAGGTTGCACAAACTTCGGCCACATGCTGATGCAGGAAGGCCCAACGAAGTACAAAGAAGCTTTCGCTGTTTACAGACTTGCTGCAGAAATGAACGATCCAATCGGAATGATTTGCTGCGGCCAGCTTCTCGAATCAGGCTTCGGTGGCGCTGATGAGCCAAGATATGCCCAGGCCAGCGCCTATTATCAAAGAGCTGCTGCTCTCGGTAACAGCTATGCTTACAGCAACCTTGGAAGAATGTACCAGAACGGAAAGGGCGTCATGCAAGACTCCAAGCTCGCCGTGAAGATGTTCAAGAGAGCCATAGACTTGGGCAACACAAACGCTATGTTCAATCTCGGAGCAATGTATGAGAATGGTGCCGGCGTCCCTCAGTCGCAGGTTGAGGCCAACAAGTACTATATGATGGCTGCTGAACTTGGTAATCCACAGGCTTTGTTCAAGTGTGCCTCGATATTAGAAAAGACGGAAGAAACTCAGGACAGAATCAGAGCTGCGAAGATGAGAAGATTCGCAGAAATCAAGATGAGGCTGTTCGCCCTCTTACCAGATAATATTAGTATTGAAGAAGCCATGGGCCCATTCACTGAGTGATTTTTATCTATTTTTTTTTATTTTTATTATTTTTATTTTATATTTATGGCATAATAAACCTATATACTATATACTATATATAAATAAAATGGATAACATTTTTATAATTATCTCATTGATCCTGGATAGAGTTTGAAGAAATCACTAACAATTGAAGAGACGTTAAAAAGAGGGATAGATAATGTCTTGAGAGAATCTGTCATATCTGGTTTGCTCTTAGTAACAATAATCTCGGCAAATTCTTCGGCTTCATCTTCATCGATTCCATGCTTGACAAGCTGTGCCTTCATCCAATCTTCTGGCTTGGCCTTCGGAAGCTTATTATTGCTGTTCTTAGAAATGCGCTGCATTGCGGCACTTTGCTGCTTCTTCTGAGGCTTAATTTCTTCAACAATGTCATCGTTGATATCTTCGAAGTTCCAGAAGTCGTTATCTCCAATATCTCTCTTGTTCTTAGTATTCTTCTCCTCGTCTTCAAATGTCGAGTGAATCTGGTTATCGAGATATGAGAATGCAGCGTTTTCGATTGCTTCTTGCTTCTGCTGTTCTTCTGCCATCAGCTGATCGAATGAAGCTACGGCATTAGTTGGGCGTGCAGCGGAATATCCGAGTCTTGTGTTCTGTTGCTTCTTTGGCTGCTTGCAGCTCTCTTCCTCGAGCAGCATTGCAAATTCGCTCTTCATTGGCTGGTTAACGGCTCTCTTGCGTTCAGCAACATATTCTTCATCTGCGTATGGATCATAGACCTTAGGAGCTTCGTATGCGCCTGTGTTCATTGAGATAACAATCTTCTTCCTACCCTTCTTCGAGCGTGTTGATGTAGCTGGTTCTGGCTGAGCATTTGACTTCTTAGACTCTTCAGAGAGAATGTCGTTAAATGTTGGACCAGTAGTCATTGGTTTGGCTGCTGGCGCATTGGAGAATGTTGCTTTCTCTGGCTCAACGTACTCGACATATTTCCTCTTCTTCTTGCCTCCTGTGGCAGGCGCTGGCGCAGCAGCCGGTGCAGGAGCTGTTGGTTTAGCAGTCTTCTTTTCCTCACTGTCTAAAAGTAATGAGAAGTTGATGCTTGGTATTGCAACAGGTGTAGGTGTTGGCTTTGCAGGCTTCTCTTCAACATATGGCTGATACTTGGCCTTCTTAGATTTAGATGGCAGAGTGTCTTTTCTCTCAACAACTTTGATTGACTTTGTATCGCCTTTAGCCTCGTTGATAAGTTCATTGAAAGATGGGACCTTTGGTTGGACTGGTGGAGGAAGTGGTTCTTTCTTAGGTGCAACGTATGGAATATACTTAGCGCCCTTTCCAGTCTTTGGAACCTTCTCCTTTGTCTCTTGCTTTGGTGCGGCCTTCTCCTGCTGCTTGATGATGTCATCTATCGATGGAGCATTGATGGTCTTTGGTGCTGTTCCGTATTTGATGATAGGCTCTGGTTTCTTCGTCATCTTCTGCTCTCTGATGGAGTTCTCTAATGCCTGTTTGAACATTTGCTCTTCTTCGATACTCATGAAATCGTTAGGAAGACTCTGCTCAACCTGTTTCTCCTTTGGTGCTTCCTTAACAGCATCCTTCTTCTGGCCTTCGATGACTCGAGCGAAGTTGATCTTTTGTGTTGCCTGGCGTGGAGAGTAAGAGAGCTCTTCATTCTTTTCAACTTTCTCCGGCTTCTGAGATTCGCTGATTCTCTTCTGCTCAGCTTCGAGTTCCGAGAAATCAACAGGCGGAGTGTATGTCTGAGGCTGATATTTAACTTCGACTGTCTGAGGCTTTGGAGAGAATGCGACTTCCTCAGCTAACTTTGGTGCCTCTTCTGGTTCAGCTGGTTTAGTTTCTTCGGCCAATTTGCGCTCTTCTGCTTCGATTTTTGTCAGCTCTGGTTGTGAAACAACTTCAGGAGCAGCTTGAACTGGCTGTGGCGGTGGGTTGGAGCCAAACTGTGGCTGCAGATTAAATCCAAATTGAGGCTGTGGATTAAATCCGAACTGTGGCTGCGGATTAAAGCCAAACTGTAGCTGTGTATTAAATCCAAACTGTGGCTGCGGATTAAAGCCAAATGAAGGCTGAGGGTTAAATCCAAACTGTGGCTGCGGATTAAAGCCAAATGAAGGCTGAGGGTTAAATCCAAACTGTGGCTGTGGATTGAAGCCAAATGAAGGCTGAGAGTTAAATCCGAAATTATTTGTTGTATTTTTTTGTTCTTGTGGAACTGGCTGCGAATTTTGTGTGATATTGTCAACTTGGGTCGTTTGCGGCTGCGTTTGATTGGATTCTACAGTCTGTGCTGGATTTGGCTGAAGAACTTCTTTATGCTCCTCTGGCAATCCAATGATATCGGCAACTGAATCCTTAACGTTTTGCTGCTCGTTGGTTTTTTTAATATTTTCATTTTGTTTTTGTTTCTTGTTGTGTTCTCCGGGCAAAATGAGTGGAGTGGATTTCTTGAAGTCGCCATATTTGAGCGGTTTACTTTGTACTTTCAACAAAAGGGGGCCAAAATCTGTCGCAAACTCTGGCGGAGGGCACTCTTTGAACCTGTTGATGATGTCCTGCGGCGAAATCTGGATTCTGACTGTCATTTATTGAATGGCCATCAACACAACGATAGAAAATTTTGGACAATTTCGACCGATTTAATTATGGTCTCCTGCCATTCATTTTTGTATGGAATAGGGCCCTAATTATTAAATATAAATATAGCATGCAGATACATTATTTGCATCACATTCTCTAATCACAAACAAAATTTGATGAGATTTTGTTTTTTCTATCAAAATTTACTTGTCAAAATAGACTTAATTAGTGAGGTATCGGTTTTTCATTGTTTTTGAAGGATATCAGTGCAGGCACCCATCTAGCCAGTGAAAAGCTAGTGGTTTGTCGCTCAAGATTTCCAAAATTCTTCGATTTTTTCGCAATTTCATCCCAATCAATGCTTTGTGCATCTGTTGTTTGCTTGCTAGACCATGTTATACAACCCCTATTCAAACTCGTATCAAAATATGATAAAACTCCGTTTTTTTGCCGAAATTTTTACAAATTACATTCTTTCATCTGAATTAGATGGTCTTATGATTTCGATATACACACCACCTTACAACTTGATTGTTCGGCTAACTTTTAATGACTAAAATGCCATATTTACCATATGCGATAATCGGCTTCACTGAATTTTCTACGCCTACTCAAACATCTCGATTTTTCTCCACCAGTATGAATATTTAAGGTCTAATTTTGGTGGCAAATGAAAAAATTTCCCATCTAAAATGCTGTGGATATATAAAG
>JALKBU010001398.1:0-11536 GCA_023091735.1 Trichomonas tenax | reverse complement strand
TGGTTCAGGTACTGATTACATGCCTCCATACATTACTGTTTACACGTGGTATAGGGTTTATTAAATCCGAATAAATTTCTCTCATAACCACTAAAATTAATTTTCAAAATTTCCTTACCCCCATTTCTTTTCGCTTTCTTTTTTTAGTTAGTTAGTTAGTTAGTCATAAATTATTTTCAAAACTAAATACATTTTCACTAAAATTATTTTTCTAATTTCTGACTTCATAAATTCCTTTCGTTTTCTTTTTTTAGTTAGTTAGTTAGTTAGTTTGTCATAAATTATTTTCAAAACTAAATACATTTTATAAAGTCATAATTTTTAAAATAAAATTAACGTTAGTTTTGTAAGTAATTCAAAAATTTATTTTCTATATAGGGGGGACCTAACTTGTAAAACTAACTCTGTCGTAAATATATTTAAATAGATGTTCGCAGAAGTCACGGCGCAGTCGTGACGGATGCGAACATCTAATTACTAACTATATTGTCGAAACATAGATTTAAAAACAAAAACAAAGAAGTTGAATATCTTTGTTATAAACTTACCAAATACAATTGGAAGACATTACCTCATAGATGTTTATTGATATTTGACGATTTCGCAAGTCATCCATCGATTCGTTCAAAGGAAACAGAACTATCGAGATTACTGAAGAAGTTAAGACACTTTAACATCAATGTCATGATTTGTGTACAAACAGCTAAAAGTTTGAGTAAAGACATTAAACGTATTTGCACTGACTTTGTACTTTTTCCCGGATTAAGTGAAGACGACTTTATGGACTTGATGAAAGAATCGATGGCGGGAAAATTTAACATAAGAGAATTATGGAATGAATATCAAAAATTAAATAATCAGCACGATTCATTCAGAATTCACATTTACGCAAATAAAGTTTTGATCGTAAGAAGTATTAACAAGTCATAACAAACGTTTTATATTAAAGGCTCTTCCTCAACTTCTAACGATTCAACGGTTGCTGATAAATACATCGGGCAAAGTAATTCTATATCATGAAGGTTTGCATCAACAAGTCTGAATTCAATGTTCGACAGTGAATAAACAGGTAAATAAGATGAAAATTCAATGTTTGAATTAACAACAGGGTAGTTTGCAGTGAACGAATTATTAATTATCATCGATATTTTTCTGTCACAATATTGTTGCTCTTTGTTATCATAACATTTCGAACCTAAATTAGAAATAATGTATAGCACAGGTGTTGAAAGTGTAAGTCCGACAGATGTTGCAGTCACTTCTTTTGATGGTTTTGTTGGTAATTGCATGTCATAGAATCCTGAAATAAGTCTGACATTATAACTCATTGAGTTAATCACAAAACGTTTATCCGATTTAAAACATAATCTTTTCGTAAGATTTACTGACACTTCAAGTTTCGAGTGTATTATTGAGCTCAACAGATCTGCAAATCCTATAATTGTAATTTCTGAATACTCATCAGTGAAGTAAAACCTTTGCCCATCAATTTCAATGTAATCATCTGTATCTAATAGTATAAAACATGCTTTAATCGTCAATCCTGTCAATGTTAATTTACACATTGATGAAATAGGAGGCTGTAAATTTGTTCGAACGACATTGTAATTATTGAGATCTTTCGATGTAATAGTGTAGCTAATCGTTGATTGCGTCATTTAATGAAAATAAAACATCTTAGTTTGCGACGAGCTTTAATGAAATCCTATGTTCATCCAAAATCTTGATAACATCGGGGAATGAATACTTCAAATTAAATGTTTCATTATTCTTTAAAACGTAAATCTTCTCAATAACATTATATTTGACAGAAGACAGACTGCAACCTATTTCAGGATCACATTCTTTAAATGAAACTTCTTCAGCTGAGGTCAACAATTTGATTAATTCACTTAAGACATCCCTCGGTGCAACAATGACCTTATTAATGATTAAAGGGTTATGTTCAACAAGATTTAACATTATTGATAATGCACGACTGATTGCTTCTTGCTGCTTCAGTAATGCCTTCAATTCTTCATAACCATTTTTAATATCGTGGAAGTTTGACAGTTCTCTTGTCGTTGAATAAGGGTCGTATTGAACTTTGGTCTCTTGCGGAGGGTTGAACGTTGAAGGTGTTTCTTCTTTTGTCGGAACAATAACAATACCGTCTCCATCAGTGTAAGGCTTTCCTATTTCTCTTGTTTTTTCAGTTGAAGAAGCAACATTAACAATCACACTTTGCGAATTCGTGTTTGACGGCATCCTCGTCTCTTATCCAAGCTAACAACATATACTTGAACATAAGAGCTTTTTAGAAAAAGGAATATATTCTGTTGCGTAATAATATTTACATGTCAAAAACAACTTCCAAAAAAATCCTAACTTCCTTCCATACCTCGACTTATCTTCCAAATGCGCAACCCTACTGGATCACGAAGAAAAGTCATTTTTTGGATTGGCGTTGAATGGATCTGCGCCAAAGCAGACTCATGAATATTTTTCTAGTTCTGCTGTCCTACACCACTCCAATTTTGATGCTTGTTACGTGTATAATACTCGTTTGGAAAACAAACGAAAATATTATATTGAAAGATTTTGAATACAAAGGATCAGTCAATATAACAGAGATAAATGCCACTGCTTCACTTTACAAACACAGGAAATACAAGTATGAAGTTCTAAATATGAAATCACAAGAAAAAGAAAATTATTTTGCCGTAGCTTTTAAGTATCCGAACTTTGAACCGACAGGAACAGTAAATAAACTGTTCAATGTACCGAGATATGGTTCATTTCTGTACGCAGGAAATGATTTTTTCGATAATTTTCGCAATAATTCATTAATCTCAAATATTTCAAGTGAAATATACCGAGAATCTTTCCAATTCTTCTTTTCAACGTTATATAGATCCGAATTTGAGCAAACTTTGCCAATTTTTCTTCAATCGATATTTTATCCAGAATTTAACAAAGATTCATTTCTTAAGTCAATACGATATATAGACAAAAATGTGACAGAAAACGGTACGTTATATCAAATACATGGCAAAGCATTCGATTTAGCCAAGAAATATTTGAATAATCGCGAATTAATGACGAAAGAAGCTATTATCAACGCAATTTACAATATTAGTAACAGCCCGTATGGATTATACGGAAGCCCTCTGAATATAGCAAAATCGAATTTTGATCAATTAATAAATGAATACAAATCCATAGCAATTCCATCCAATGCTTTATTCTACCACTTTGGAGACTTTGACGAATACGTAATACTTCAAAACCTTACAAATTTTTTAAATTTTGGAAATATCAAAAATAAAATCCAATTAAATTCACGAATATGGAATTTTGAACCACAAAAAAAGCGAACTGTTGTGCTTCCAAATATAACAATATCAAAGGTTACAAAAAGAGTCACTTCTACATGGATTATTGCAGATATTTCGAATATTTCAGAATTGATTGATGTTGATGTGTTATCACATTTATTAACAGATGGATCGAATTCTATTTTGCATGAAGGACTTATTGAATCATCAAATATTGGTTTGAGTCTTTGCGATTCTCAGTTTAATTACAAAATCGGAATTCCGCATTTTACTATTTGCGTTGATGGTGTTTTGCCTGAAGATAATCTTCAAACACACTTAGATAGATTGTTTAAATCAATAATTACTAATGGTTTCGATGCAACTCTTCTTCAAAAAGTTATTCAAAAATATGAATTAACAAAGAGAGAAGCATCACAAAGTTTGGGAAGAAATTTCTTCAAAAACTTGATTTTCCCATGGATGTATGGATATAATCCTCTTCAATATACATCTTTTAACTGGGAGATAGATAGAATCAAGAAACTATTAGCAGTTCAACCACGATATTTCGAATTAGTTTTAAGAAGAAGACTGCTTGAAAATAATAGAAGAATCGATATAGAATTTATTAACGATGAAGGCTTTGAAGCAGAATTTGGCAATAACGAGAAATCAATTGCTGAACAACTTGCATCAAATGATGAAAATTACTTGAAGCCATATATTAAAAATCAAACAAATGTTTTTGTCAATGTCAGCTTTGAAGAAATCAATGATAGCATTTATGCAACTCCTTTATCGAGTATTAATAATGTAGTTTATTCTTATGATGTCAGAACAAATGATGTTGTTTATATCCGTATTGTTAATTCGATAGATATTGATAATGAGCTCATTGAAGATTTTCCGATATTCATGGATATATTCGGGAAGTCAGGTTTTGATGATATGACACAAGAAGTGTTTGACCAAAAGGCAGATCGAGATGTTGGTGGAATCAACATCCAATATAATGTACAGAGTTCGAATGATGAAGAAGGTAATGCTCAATTACAAATAATTATAGAAGGAAAAACTTTATCAAGGAACGTCAATAAACTTCTTGAGTATTTAGTAGCAGTAATTAGCAGACCAATGCTACACGAATCCAAACAGTTAATGGCTATTTTGGATTCAAGATTATTTGAATTGAAGCGCGATTTCATAGGAAAATCTGTTAAATATGCGACATATTATTCATCAGCAGGACTCAGTCGTGCAGCAGCTTTAAGAGAAATGATGTTTGGTGTAACATACATTAAAAGACTGTCCAAATATATCAATGATGATAAATGCGAAGACATAGTTTCATTATTGGAAAAACTTTATTCGAAAATGTTTATGAATGGATTTTTCAGATCATCATTGCATTGTAATCCAGATATACGCCGTAAAATAGAGAATAGACTTGCTGCGCTTATGGAAAAGTTCAATTCTCATCAGCCAAACCAGAAAGGCATTGATGTGTTAAGGCTGTTTCAATCTACGATGGCACAAACTACGCAATCTTTGCTTAAAATACCAGAACAAAATTATCCAACTACTTTAACTCTATCATATCGTATACCAAAGACAGATCTCAGAACAATCGTAGCATTGTCTGTATTAACAAGAGTGATCCTTAATGATAACATTAATAATGCGTTACATTATAAAGTCATCAGCGAAATCGATGCGTTAGAAGATAATTTAAAAGCACTCCATTTTTCATTTACTGACATTGGGAATATGACAGAAGCATACAGCAGCATTACGTTATATTTCTCTAAACTAAATGAACGTTCATTTAGTGAATATGATATGAAGAAATGCATTTATAGCTTTATAAGAGATTTGAACAAACTCCAACCTCCAGGATCAAGAAACTTGGATTTATTCATCAAAGGATTCAGTTTTGAAATGAAATCGAAGCTCATTCAGGAATACTACAACCTCAATCTCACAGATATCCACAATGCCATTAAATTCTTATCATCACAATCAGAATCAGTGTGTTTAACAGCTTCCGAAGGAAATATCGAAGACCATTTTCCAAACCTTGAAATTATTGATATAATAAATTAAATGTTTGTATCTCTCCTAACGATAATTAACTTTTTAAAACATATCATAGAATATCCAAAGAAAATGGATTAAAGCTTATTATAATAAACATCTCTAATGGCGGAATGAATTCCTGGAAGTGCCAGAATGAATTCACAGACTTTGCCAATGCAGGAAAATAATCTTGAGAATTTAGTTCAATATTTGGAAGACGCGGAAAATATTTAACAGCTTCAAGATTGCCTTCACAAGGGAAATGTCGAAAAGCATTCATTCCACGCTGATGGCGATGATTATAGTCTGCACCAGCTTCAACTAGATTTTTCGCCAGTTCGAAGTTGTTGCATGATGCAGCCATAGAAAGAATATTTTCATCAATATAATCAACTGTTGCGTACAGAAAGTTGTCCCAAAAGGTGACACAAAAGTGTGATATCTGACATGTAAACATGAATATTTGACAAATAAATATTTACGTGGCATGTGATTATAAATGATTATTGGAAGAATAATATCCTATATTTGTTTAAATTTACTTTGAAAAGAAAAAAATTAAGTGCTTCATTGGCACTGGTAGCCAAAATACTAGCAATCCAGTCCACAGTTCTTCCTTTCAGACTCGATTTTCGAAATAATCAGCGATTTACTCTACAGAATGACTATGAAAAGTTGAAATATAGAAATTACTCTTATGCAATTATACAATTTCTCTTTATATTATCTTCAGTTATAATTTTAATAAATTCGATATTGATCAAAATTTATGATGAAGATCTGATAGTTTTTCACTTTCATCACCAGTCTATATCCTATGTGTTGCATGATTATTGGAGCTTTATTATAATTGTTGATCAATTTATAAATTTTGTTTATAATGAGAAAGAAATATGATTGCTCGTTGTAATGTATTCATGAAAAACTTTTTCAACAATTAACAGGAATTAAATATATATGTTTGTATATATATAATATGTATATAAATAATATATAATATAGATGTGGATTGTGGATATAGGCTTTATATATATAAAAAACTTATAAAATATTTATTAAAAATTAATTTTTATTCGGATTAATTTAATAGAAATGTCTTTGAATAATGCTTTATCCGAGATTCTTGACGACTCCATCAACAATCCACATTGGTTCCTTATCATCAGTCCACCAATCCCCACGTTCCTTTAGAAGGAATTGCTTCGGAGTGTATGGAACCTTTGTTCGTGGATTTATCGGGTGTGAATCATGTGGAGTATTGTTATAATTGATAACACATTGTCTGAGTTGGTTTCTGCGCTTCGCATGTGACTCTTCTTCTTCGTTTTCTGAAATGATGATTTCTGGTTCTCTGAAATTTTTGTCATAAATTTTTCTGCCCATTCTGTATGAAGGAACTGGTGTGTCAATATCAAGTTAGATGGCTGACTTAAGCTCAGACAATGGGTCAAGAAGGTCAATTGCTGGGCCAGCTGTTTTGGGTATAGCTTCTAAACTAGTTGCTCTATCAATGCTATCAAACCAGTTTGTTGATTCCTGGAACAAATTGAAAATATCGTCTTGATTGTGAATGTTGATTGAAGATTGCATTTCAATGAATTGATTTTTGTTCTCATCGACAACAACGATATCATTCTTGATCTTTTTCATCATTTAATTCCTATTTTTCCATGAACTTCGGCAAGATTGATATAAGATTGTTCAATAATAGGATCAATTGGAACACTTGGACGTCCTTTGAGACCTTGAAGTTCAAGATTATAATGAGTGCAAACTTTTTTGAAAAAGTTGCAAGAAATATGAGTTATATGTTCACCTGAAGCAACTGGAACATTATGGAGCATTTCTTCATACTTGTGGCCTGAATTGATATGTGCAACTGCATTTTCGGCCCAATCCCTAGGGATATCATTGACGCATAACCGAGAAGACATCAAAAAAATAACACTTTTAAAATTTGTGATGTTTACATCATGTGTTTATAATTAAAAATTATTTTCGTTGAAACCATATGTTCCACATTGCAATTAAGTCTATCTAAATTTGCATTTGAACAGATTACATTAATTAGTAAAAATATGTTCATCATTTTGATATTGCATCGATCAATATTATTTGTCTCCACATTTCATTATCAGAATGATTATAATTCTCTAATGATGATATTGTGTATAACATGCAATGTACTCGCTGTGATTCATGGTTATTAAATGTTGTTGATGTTGTTTTGTCGCAATTAAATCTTGCAAATTTATAACTTTATTCGATCTGAATTGATAGAATAGCTTATAAAGTAACAACAACTATACACCATTGTAATCATAGTACTATCCTGGTTAAATAATATATAAATTAAAATAATTATCGTTTTTATATTGAAACCGGAATATGCAATCAAACAGATAGAAACATATTTTGTGGAAGCATGGCAAATCATAGCTTTGCCTTGTAAATGCATTTGATTAAATAAATAAAGCACTGAAAGGTAAAAATATGTGCTAAATATGATTATAGCTACCAGTATCAATCTAGCACAGAGATTTGCTTCATAGTCATTCTGTAGAATAAATCGCTGATTATTTCGAAAATTGAGTCTGAAAGGAAGAACTGTGGACTGGATTGCTAGCACCTTGGCTACAAGTCTCAATCAAGCATTTAATTTTGCTCTTCAGAGGCATTCTGAAGTGGAAATCTTTGATTTCTTAATGATTGCGTATGAAAGGAAGATCTGTGAGTTTAGCTACTAACATGCGTGGTACCTGTGTCAATGTAGTCCCCAGTTCTTCCCGTCAGACGCGATTTTGAAATAAAAACTAATACATAATTTGAATGATTATAGGACTTTACATGTCAAATATATTAATATTTTGACACATAAACCATAAATTCAGACAACTTTACATGTCAGATGATATCACATTTTGTTTCACTTTTCGTGACAACTTTCGGTACGTACGTGACATTTATCAAAATTCTCTCCTGATAAACTGAATTTCTTCATTGAAACAATATTTAAATTATATTGAATTTTCCTGGATTCAGATTCGATTTTCATTGGGAGTTCTCTGTTAACAGTTAGAAGGAATTCATTGTCACAGATGTCATGATAATCCGATCCTTTGATGCAACGGATGATTTCTGGTGCATTTGATTTTCATTGAATCATAAACAGTTCTCATGAAATCGAAAACGCGTTCGATTCTTTTATCTGAGTCACCAAAATCAAAATCCATATATTTGAAAACTCTGAATTGATATATTTCGTTAAAATCAACTTTGATTCTATTCATTAATGAGATTGATTCTTCGACTTTCATTCTTGAAGATTTTACCATGTTTATTACTTCATTGATATCGAGAAAACTTAATTTTTCTAATAAATCGTTTCTTTCTTGAGTGGCCATCGAAAAACAAAACAAAAATGCTCAAAAATTTACTATCTTTATTGTTTTGACAAATAAATCCGATACAAAATTTACATAACAGAAAATATTTTACATGACAAATCATAACATGTAAAATGTAAATTTGTAAAGTTGGGTAAAAATTCAAACTCGATATTTGTTGAAATTAAGAATACGTACAACACATAGGCTGCAAAAACAAAACAAAAACATAAAATGGTTGGGTAAATCGTAAGCGATTATTTTTTGTTTGTAAACGCATTATCATCATTAGTGGAATATTTCACATTCAAAAATAATCAAAAATATTAAACAGTTTATGGAAAAAGCCAGTGACCATTCACCAAAAAAAAAATCCATTAAGAATACTGGCATGAAGATGCTAAATTCATGATCAGAAAAGAAAGAAAATAACAGTTGTCAATTTTTTTTGATAAAACTTGGACGGTTTTTTCATCTCATCGCGAAAATGAGCGGGTCTTCCGCGGGCTTTGTAAGCATTTTGGGGAAAAATTCAGACAGCGATATGAGTTCCGATCACTCGGGTTACCAATCGTCGCCGTCCGTGGAGTTCTCTGTCCCTTGTAGCAGCCAGGGCAGTTGCCCCATCTCTCCTTTCAGGCCTGCGAGGGTCGCAACACCCGAATGGGTGGAGGAAGTTCCAAGGAAAACACCTTCCCCGTGCATAAAAGTCATTGATGACTTAAGTGAACTGGCTGATATCCATTTTGAACTGGAAGTTATAGAGCGAAGGATAGAACTACAGATTGATAAGAAGCATGGACACCCCGCTCTATCGATTCTTGTCAGAAAAGAGGAAGGATTGAACGAAATAACAAGAAAAGAAAGGAAATTACGTTCCAATTATAATTTTATTGAGCCAATACGCGTTATTCCGAAGTTTTGGAAGCCGAGGTCCTATGACCACTACTCAGATAAGCTCACAGCTGAACAAACAGAACAGCTCGAAGAAAAAATTCGACAAGCAGAGACGAGAAATCACTCTGCGTCGAAGATGTCCACACGAGTTCACTCATACAATGAAACAATATCACAGAACACCATGTTCGTCTCATTTGATCGAGACTTTGAGCTCTCTGAGGATGACTATTACTACGCAACAGTGGCACAGAAGCCCAAGATAAAGAAGACACCAACGCCGCCTCCACCTCCGCTTCAGGACGAGTTTGGAAACATTATAAAGCGTAAGAGAGGAAGACCAAGAAAATATCCTAGACCCGAAGATATGAAGAATCTTGGACCAGGAGAGGTCGTCATATCAATGCGGCAATATTGTACAGATGATTCTGAGGATATGACCGAATGGGAAGATATTTAATTTTTATAGATGTTTTTGTGTTATTATTTTGTATTGTGTTAAATTGACCTTTAATATTGGAACGGAATTTTGTTGTAACTCAATGATTTTTTTCTCGAATGAGATGAAGTGACTTTAGCTAGGGTACTTCAAAATTAGAGAGGGATGGGCAAATTCGTTATCTTTTATTACATCAATAAGGATATTGGCTCCGACATCTGTTTATTGACTCATATCCGATCGTGTGCTCCGTAACTGATTTCCATGCCAATTTGTGGAAATATCATTTCGACATTTGTCATTCTGGCACTTTACATTTCAAGGTTATTTGGCTATTAAAAAACTATTTTACTGTGCTTTTAGTAAATATATCATATGTGTCATATAAAATTATAAATTATTGTGAAATTTTCACATTTTAGGTCGAAATTTAAAATCTCATATAGAATATATTATAGATGGAAAGCATTTGAACTCATATGTATAACTTACTTCCCAATAGCTTGCATATTCTATATAGTTATACAAATATTTGATTATTTATATATGATATCTGAAGTTTGGGCAAAAAACAAGGTATTCGTCCAAAGCAAAACAATATTTATATATGTTGCATCTGCTTTATCTTATCACATGGTTTATAGTTCATAAATATAAAGTTTTAGAAATTATTTAACGTTTTCAAAAATAATTTCATTTTCCAACTAAGCCTATATAACACTTATCTATGGCTCAGATATATTGATATATTATGTGCAATTTATGTTGTTCACGATATTGATGTAAGATGCAACTGCATTTACATAGTTTTTTACTTCTAGCATATAAGTCTTTGATAGAATAGCATACATTGTTCTTACTTATCGGTAGTAATGCCATGATATGAAAAACATACATTTTTATGTATGGCTCAATTGAATGTTTTTAAAAATCGAAATTTCAATAAAATCCTCAAAATAATATGCCCGCAAAATTGAAAGGAATTGAAAAGACAAAGTATTCAATTATTTTTAATAGAAGCGTTCGAGTCTAGGACAAAAGTGAACTTCAAAAAGTGACAACGAACCTTAAAGTCACTTTTCATGAATAAACTGTTACCTTTTGCGCGGGCAAATTGTCACTTTATAAAAAGTGTTATAAATATCTTTGTAGTCTAAACAATACTGACATTTATAGATTGAAACTCCACGCTGAGTATGAAGACCATAAACGTAGTTCATTGCAAGTTGTTGTTGCACTCCAAAACAAGAAACTCGGTCGAAATTATCCCTTCTTGCATGGTAAATATGAATTATAAACAAATAATTTGAAGAAAAAAAAATAAAAATTTAGTAAAAAACAAATTTTACAAAGAATATAAGGATCAAATTGAGAATCTAAATAATATAAATCAGTATATAAAATGAACGTAATATGAAAACATTATCTAATTCATGATT
>JALKBU010001397.1:0-11537 GCA_023091735.1 Trichomonas tenax | reverse complement strand
ACTATGAGGCCACAACTACTCATAATGAAGTCTTCTTTGGCTGCCAACATTGAGTTCAATCCATTTCAACCTATTGATACTTTTCCATTTTTCCCGCGCAAACACATCACTTTCCTTTATTTTGACATCCCGACTTTACATGCCAAAAATAAGTTACATGTCAGAAAAGCACGTTGTTCTATTTTGTCCCAGTCCCTGTGATTTTATTTATATTTTGACATTCCAAATAGAATAGAGTCAACTCCACTTGGTGATGAATTTTGACAAATATTCATAGTAGAAAAATGATTTGTATGATTTTCTGATGCTTTCTGTGAGCTTTGAAGTCAACATTGATGTTGAGTTTATTGTTGATTAAAAATCATCGAAATATCATTATAAAAATGATTCACATTAAGCCAACATGCATACATCTATATCGCAATATGCGTATTATAGTTTTCTTGTGTGCATTTTTGCATTTCTTAATTTGTGATGATTTTCTCTAAATGAAGATTCTTTTGATAGAATAAGGTTAAAAGTCGAAATGATTTTTACGTGACAGAAATATATTATTAAATATTTCTTCGATAAAAACATTATACCACTATAGTATTATTAAAATATCACGTTAAATTTGATATTTAATTTGAAAAAGGAAAATGGTTACATGACAAAATTTTGAGATTACTTGGCATAAAAAATGATGCTAGTTTTCTCCACTGAAACCATCAATACATGAGATGAAAATCCTATTTATGATGTCAAATTCCTAAAATGATGAAAGATTTTTTTCAAAGGCGATTAAATTTTGATGAATTTTTGTGATCATTGGCTCTCTTTTTATATGTAAAGTTCAAATTCCTCATCAAATCGAATTTGTCAAAAATTTAGTCAACAATAACGGTTAGAAAAACCGCTACAACCGTTTAATTCGATAAAATTTAATTCAAAACTTTGAATAAGAAAAAAAGGCGCCAAAATTCCTGATGGATGAGCGTAGTCTTCAAGTGACTGGTACTGAGGGAATGCAGGGTATGTCTGACCAATCTATGGAGTCATACCTAACCCCACAGCAAATGCAACTCTTTCAACTAGCTTCTGCGGACTCATCATTAACTATGCAACACGCAACAGGTCGTGGTGTGTGGTCCCAACAGGAAGACGAGTTATTAACTCGGGCTGTTATGCAGTTAGGCCCAAAGAAATGGCAAGATATTAGCAGATTCGTACCTACAAGAACTAGTAAACAATGTCGAGAGCGATGGTTTAATTGTTTGAATCCAAATAACAAACATGGTGCATTCGAGCCATGGGAAGATCAAATTATAATCGAAAAACAGAAAGAAATAGGAAACAGGTGGGCAAGTATTGCACATCTTTTGCCAGGAAGAAGCTCTGGTGCAGTCAAAAATAGATGGTATTCGGGTCTTAAAAGCTATCACCCAGCCGCTTCGATGGGAAGCTCTTCATTACAAACTGCAATGGATACAAATCTAGATTCATCAACAATTACATCGTACCCCCAGTAAATGTCTAATTTTTCGTTTAAAGATCTTGTCTAATTTAACTTTTGAAACACATAAAATTTTTTCCTTTTTTTCGTTTTCATGGATAACATATAGAAATTATTGTCGTGTTGGCCTAACGATGCACTGATATAGTGTTGCTATGCATCAGAGATATGAAATATTTTATCAATATTCAATAATTTATCATTTCAACAATTTTGACCAAATATTTATTATATACACACCAATCCTATATGTATGGCCCAATTATTTTTGAAATTATAATTTTTCCACTGCCAAAGTTGTGATAACAGGATATTTGGGATCCATGGACTGAGATAATTCCAAATCTTCAATATCACAGACTTGGTACGACGACTTTCTTCGAAAAACGGTTATTTGATCGAAAGATTTTAAGAAAAAACTGACAAAAATGTGGCGAATTTAACATCATTTATACAGCTCTAAATAAATATTGAAGAGCCACATAACACGGCATTGTTAGCTTTATATTCTAATCTCTCACACTAGTGTAGTTACTACCATTTACAATATCTGAAACTAGAATATCGTCCTGTTTGATTTTAAATTATAATCACGCTTTAAAGTCTTCAAGTTAATATAACTGCCACTATATTCAATGGGATTATCTGTTAGCTACCATAGTTTTCGGCTTGAGCTTGGCTTTGTTTGAGCAAGATATTTTTAGTAAATTGAAAATATGACATGTAAATACATTTTTTGTCATGTAGTATCACAAAAAATCCGTTAAAATTTAGTTCTTGGATTTAATGATAAGAATGATATAGGAAATGTGTGTATAGTATATAGAAAAAGCCACAAAGGACAACTCCTCATTTTATGGTTGGCTGAGATCAAGATGAGGTCGTCACCGATAACATCATGCTCTGACCTTCCGGCTGTAGTCTTTTGTTAAAAGAGATGCTAAGATGTACGGATGAGCATAAGAAATGTCTAAAATTCGTCGAAATGTTATGAAATGAAATTACAAAAAACGAAGTAAATGCGAAATAATTATAATAATTAGATAGAAAACGAAAAGGTAGGTTCATGTTACGTTTAAGTTAAGAAGTAAAAGTCACTACATCAAGAGATAAAATCGATTTAAGTTGAAAAATTTAAAATCACTTTTTCTAGAAAATTCCTCGATTAATGCATGTTCTTTTCTTTACCATTGTTATCCATATCCAATTATGAGTAATTTCGCAAGTTTAGTCGGATAATTTAGTTATATACATACAAAATGTATTAAAATTGACATAAATTATTTAGAATTTGTAAATACATTAGATGGCATTGCCTCTATCAACTCCATGTTTTCCTCAAACCAGGCCAATAGAAGTGGTTTTTTCTTTGTTATATCTAACAAAGGTATTTGTAGGGCAATAGCTATTTTTTCAGCAACTTCCCTTAGCACGCTGATTTCTCTAACATTACGATTTGTTTTCTCATGCAATTTAACAAGCATATCATTGTATTTTTCCAACTCGTTATATCTTGTATTGCTCTTTTTGTTATATAGACTATCAGAGAAATTCCGAAATTGCACAATAAGTGTGTTTCTCTTCTTTGGATTATCGATATAAAATTCCTTTAATTTCGTTTTACATTCTTCCAAACTAAGGGAAATCATTTGCTGTGTTATGTTCCCTTTAAATCCTTCTAAATTTTTGGCTTTTGTGGACACCTTTTGCTTCCCACTCATTAAAATTTATTTTAATTTCGCCACCTTTTTTATCAAAAGTGACGGTTACAAATGATGTCAATTCGAATTATTACTCCTGGAAGTGTAACAGCGTCTGCTCCTACGAGAATTTGAACTGAGCAAGCAGAGAAAGAGATTGAAAAGAGTCAAACGCTTGCAAGAATCAAGATTAACGATTAATTGCCTTGCGATTTAAACATAAATGCAATTCATCGACGCTATCAGATATATCACATTGAAGAAGAATCATTTTTCTGGAATTTAAAAAAATCTACGCCAGAATAACCAAAACAATTTGCTGCAGATATCATAATTGTAAGAAATTTCGATGATACAATTCCATACATCACGAAGGTCGAAACAGAGTATTTTGGATCGACAGAAAAACACCATGATTTTGTAATATTACCAAAAAATATAGTAGATCATACCTCACCGACATTCTTCGGAGACAATTTCATTGTGCATCAGAACATTGTGAATTTTGCAAAATAATTTTTGTTTGATTATTTTTGAAATAATATTTGTTTGATATAGATACTATGTCCTTCTATAAAACCACATGCATAAGTATGCAAGCATAATGCTGTGAATACAAGGAAAGTTGGGGCAATCTTTGAGAGAGATATTTAAATTAAATTGGATAATCTGCAAGTTCTTCATTAATTCCGTGTAATTCGAAGAGTTCTTCTATGTTTATTGGCCAATTGCGTGTGTTTTCTTTAATTGAATTAAATATCTGATTCAATTCAGAATTGCTTAGAACTACACCATTGTCCATTAGCGTATGAAAATTAGAAAGTATTTCAATGATGTTGTTGATATCTATTCCAAAAAATACATCAATTGGGCATTTTGATAGGACTGAAGTGAGAAGAGTTATTGAAATAGCTTTCATTGTTGTTTTCATCGTTTCAAAGTTCTCTGAAATGAAGTTTAAAAATCTATTTGTTGATAGAAAAGGATATCCTGCAACAATCAATGAATTAACAAAAATTAATATTGCCTCTCTCGATTTATCGTTTCTGTCAAACAATTGTTCGGTTTCTTCATAATTTTGAGCAAAAACTGGAATTACGAATGAATTCTTTTCAACTAATATTGCAATTATCCAATAGATAATCTGCGGGTACTTTAGCTTGTAGTTGTTCATGTGATACATCAATTTGTCTCGAATAATCAAAGTTTGAGATGATATCTCAATCAAATAAAGTGAATGGAAGATAAACGTATTTGATATCTCAAAACTATCGAATATGTACTCTATTACACTCAAAATATTTGATAAATAATTGGTGATGAAGTTGATTTTGGAGTGATATTGGCACATGCAATAAATCAAGACGGAAACTGCATATGTTGAACTAGCATTCTTAATGTTGCGACATATTGCAAACAGATTCAAAATAAATTCATTTGTTAAAAAGTTAGATTCTTGATCATATCTAATAACATTAGATATGATGGAAATGATGTTAACAGCATCTAGTTCACATATTATTGGATGATTAATAATGAATGAAATGATATCATTACTAACAAATATAGAAAGAAATTTTGAATTTGATGTTAAGCATATTAATATTGATGAGACTATTGTAAAATTATCTGGATTTATATCAATTATCTTGTGTAACGTTTCGCAAAATCCTTCATCCAATATTTGTTGAGAATATGGAATTATCTCTAAACTAGATAGATATTCGTATAGTCTTTTTAAGGTGATGTTTTGCTGCTCAACTCTTGAAGTTTCCATCAATTTGTTGAGTTCTTTGATATATGCAATCAACATCACCTCAAAATCCATTATATCTTCGGGTTCTTCTTCAATTGCTTTCATTTTGTTTTCACCACAAAGAAAAAGAGACGACATTTGTTCAACACCAATAAAAGGGATTTCTTCATCCATAATTATATTGTTGACAAAGATAAATTACATGACATATTATATATTTACATGACAAAATAATATGATTTCAAGCAAACCTTTAATATCTAATACCAATCAACATAATTCAGGCAATATTTAAAAAATTAAAACAGATTATGATTGGTTTTGAAATATATTTAAACACAATAAATTTATTTACAAAAATTTCATATCTAAATAGACAATTCAACGCTATCATCGATATAAAATGGAAGAAGAGAGGATCCAAAAACTTCAAAAATTCTTTCTCTATGTTCAGCTGTTTTTGGAGCGAGCTCTAATGTCTGGTTATGATAGCATTTCGATGTGTCGTTGTATAAACAAAGACCGACCGCATTAACAACAGTATCATACATTGATGCAGCGATCATTCTAATATTTCTGTCACCATCTTTCATTGGACCGTTTACAAGCTCGCTGATGATATGGTCGATGTGTGGGAGAATAAATCCTGCAATTGTTTCTGATCCAAAAGCGTTCAATCCGCAGAAAGCACCATATTTTTCAGAAACTGTGTGCTCATGAGTCAGCAAAACGCTAATAAGCTGTGCTGAAATGTGCGGTTGAACCATTGGATAGTTATGTTGTAATTTGTCGCAAATTACGAGAAGTAATTCAGCAGCAAGTTCTCTCATGCGAATGAGAGCGATTGGTTTTGTTCTGAGGATTTCTGGGCTTAATAAGAATGAGAGCGCAATAGTGATAAAACTTTGCATGTAAGATTCGATATATTTTAATAAGGAATTTTGAACAAGAGCACGTGCTGTACAGAGGGATGCGTAGAGTGTATCCCAGTCATCTGGATGATCTCTGAATTGAACGAGCGAAAATCTGATATAATAAGGAACAAGTGTCTGAATGGAGTCGATTGTTGCCAATTTCGAGAACATCATTTCTCTCTGTTTTGGATCTTTCGATAAAAGATTTGTGCGAGACTCTCTGAAGTATTTTTGATGTGTGAATGAAAATTGATGTTTGTCAGAAACAACGAAAGCATCCGAATCCTGCGTCATTTGGCGCTGCTGGGTCGATTGCTTGAGTTGTGTGTTCTCCAACTTCTCGTTACTGGGCTCTTCTGTCGCTAAATTGTCGTGTCCAACGCCATTTACTGCAATCCATTCGACATCGAAGTGCGGCGCCAATGGATAAGCGGGCAATTCCCTGCGTGCGTACTGATCTACTTGAACAAACGTGTCATCGTACACGTAAAGCTTCTGGTCGCCATTCAGATCAACAAGTTTTGGTTCTCTATCGCTAGAGTAGCCAAAAAGAGGCTCTTGACGGAGAGATTCGAGCGCTAGATTGACGTCTCTGACGGATAGACGCATTCTCTTGCATTTATGAGTAATTTGTTGTGCTGTTCCGAGAATGTTTAATATATTTGTTTGCGCGTGTTCAACGAGCGTGTGCATGAGGGAGGCTTCGTTGTTGACGTCAACACCAAGATATTTGAAAATCGTGCGGAGAGTCTCTTGCTTTGCTTTCGTCATTGTGACAGACTAATTCAAATTTACATTTACATGGCATGAAAAAATTTACATGTCAATAATTTCTCTATCTTTTTATGAAACATGATAAACAAATATCAGAACTGCAGCCCTGATGGAAACTGAAATATCATAAGAATTAAGTATAATTCTAAAAATTTATCAAAATAAATTAATTCTCCATTTTACGCTTTAGTTTATTCATTTGTAAGATTGCTTTTGTGAGCTGAGAGTTGCTTTATCTTAAAATGACAATCTTAGAAATGACTATCTGAATTGAGATTCAAGCTCTTCGATTCGAGCATTCAACTCATTGGCATTTGTAAGAAGAGCTGATAGGAATCTAATTTGTTGGTTAGACCACGTCGACAATTCTTTAATTTGAGCATCAATCGCATCTAATTGTTCATCTGGCGTTAAACTCTTTTCAGGTACAGGTGGAGGAGGGTCTGCCTGTAGAATCGGCGGTGTGAGAACTTGTTTTGGTGATGGAATGAATTTCGGTGAATTCGCAATCTGAGGCTGTTGTGACTCAGACGGCTTAAAGATAGATCCAGAGTTACCAAAGCTGAAGGGTCTCTTCTGCTGGTTCGCGGCATTGCTCGATAATTGGAAGAAATTCATTAAAAATTAATCATCATCGCATCATGATACGATTATTTTCGCTTCAAAAGAAATTGTTGTACCATTTCCTTGATTCCCACTCATATCCGGACATTGCATATAGCCATGGTGTGTAGAAGACCCAAAGAATGAATCCGAACACAATCATCAGTGTGAAGATGCATCCTGATATAGTTCTATGATTTTGGAGCGCGACATCAACAAATGTTGCGAAACTGAGAACACCGAACATCAAAGGGATGAGATAGTGATAGACATAAATAATGCGAGGAACTAAAGCAAATGGTAGCCAACTGGAGAAGTAAGCGAACGGCCAAATTGAAATTTGTAGAAGATTCCAATTTCCGTAGTAAAATGCAGCAATACTTAGAGCTAAGTTAAGTACAGCACCTAATGCAGCTGAATACCAAACAAGGAAGTTTGGTGTGAGAACGAGGCTCATGTTGTTAATGTAATATGGGATACTCTTCATCATAACTAATGGCCACTGATACCAATATGATTGCGCACTGTGTTCTCCTGTGATTTTCATGTTATATTCATGCATCATTTTAATCAATGTGAAAACACGCCTAAACAATGATGATCCGTTGACATGTGCACTGAAGTCCGTTGTATCTCTTGAAAGTAGAGTTCCAGCAAAACTTTCAGGAACTGCGTGTGATCGATCTGATGGATAAATTAATATTATAACGTGAATGCAAAACAGCGAAATTGTAACAAATAATCCTGTGCAAACAATGATTAGCATGCGTAAAATATACTTTCCTAATATATTTTTCGAGAAAAATTCTTTGATTGAAGCTGGTTTCGATTTAAAGCCTTCAAATATCCTTAGAACATTTCCGCTCGTTATGTAAAGTAGTTGATGCAATGCAACAATCGCGTAAATGCTCAGAGCAGTAAATTTAATCGAGCTGCAGCAACCACATCCAATTCCTGCAACAATCAAATCTGCAATTGATTCTTGGGACGTGTGAAGTACTGCAATTAGTAGAATCGCTAACATAACAAATGAGTGTAAAATTCCGTCTGTGAAGATTTGCCGGCCTTCAACGATCAGCATGAACTCTATTGAGAGGTAAAATCCAGCAAACAGTGATGAAATGTAGGAATAACCGAAAATTCGCAGAGATGCAAAACCGTAAGGCCCAACTAATGATGAAATTGTTGCTGCTGTCATTCGAAGTGTGACATAATACTTTTCTCTGTATCCATCAATATCACGGAAATAGTTTGTTGTTGCTGGATCGAGAGATAATTTTGCGAAGAACGCGAATATTAATTTTGCAAGCGGAGGATGTACGTCAAAGAAATATTGATTAGTGAGATAGTAGTTTGTGAAATTTCCAAAATAAATTTCGTCGAAAATTCTTGATTCTGGGTATTGAATTCGAAATGTTCTTGAAAGGAATCCAAAAAACAACAAAAGAAGTAAGGTAATGATATCCTTTAATGTAAATTTGTTGTTATAATTGGGATGTTTTAATTTCGAAATATATTCTCCCAACATACAACAAAAAATAATGATAAATTTGTGTCAAAACTGACATAAACACTATTTTAACTAGGCAACACTTACATAGCCAGCTAATTAAAGAAATAAGAGATATATTTCAATAATAATTTTTTAAAAGCTAGAAACTCAAACATTATACACACTTTTGATTATTAATAACAAATCATATAATTCAGAAGCAAAAGCAATATTATTAAATATATCTCGAAAAAAATCTCAACATCAGATAATTTGTAAGCAATGTTCAGCACATTGGAAGGAAATGTTAAGAAATTACAGTTAATAGTTTGCCATTAACATAAAAATAATTTCATTCAGCGAATAAATTAAAGTAAATTTTGACCAATTAGCAAATCAAGTAGCCACGATGCTCTTAACGATATATTGGTCGTTTGTTTCCGACGATAATAGTTACTGGGAAGCACAAATCTTCCAGTGACCGTGACGGAATATGATTTAAACAGACTTGTTCAATTCTTTTGGCTGACCAAAAAATAAGACTACAATTCATCAAACTTAAAATATACATCATAAATATATTATATAACAAAACCATCAATATTAAAATTAAAAGTAACGCATTAAAATGAGTGAAAATTTATTTTGGTTATTTTTTGAATCAAACAATTAAAATGCTCTCGACGATAGGAAATTTTTCAAATGATTGCTGGACACAAAGCAAAGTCATGGGATGTCGAAGTGTCAAACGAATACAAGCAGTCCGACATAGAGTTCGTGCTGCAGGAATTACAGACAATGGATACTGATTTGCAAATCCATGGATTATTTTATCTTCGCTCTGCACTTCAAAAACCTTACGCCGATCAAATCCTCAACGATTTTGATGATATTGTAGTCTTTTTAGTAGGCATGTCTCTAAATGATTCTAATCCTGATATCAAAGGTACAGCTATTGAAGCTCTTGCACATGCTATTAAACTTTCAAACTGTTCTTCAGCGCCCTTAGAGAATACTCCAAGATTTTGTGAATCTATTTTACAAGATTTCCAAGGCAACAATCCATGGATTCAAAGCACAATCTCTATTATAGCGTATTTGTTCGGATTCGAAGGATGCCGCCTTGTTTTCTTACAAAACAATATTATCTCAATTCTGACTCAAATTCCTGTCGAAGTTGATACATCGGCACTTATTTCACAGATATTTAACTTCTATGAACTCGATGAAAACGTTAAACAATTACTTCCGATTGTATATTCACAAATTGAATACGGAGCAAGTACAAATTCATTTAACTACATCATCAACTCATTGATGTCATTCACTCACATTGTACAAAAGTATTTAGGAAACGAGATTTTGAATGATTTTGTAAATCTCGAAGAACTTCATTCTAAAATCATACAATTTTTGTCATCAGAAGACAAGGCATTGCTTTCAGCAACCTTCCGTTTGTTGGAATCCCTCGGACAAATTTCAAATGAAGATATCGATGCTTGCTTAAATATTATTTCAAACAATTCAGATTCTGCCACTTACGCTGCCAGGTTCTTAGAGAAAACAACATCCACTTGGGCGGAAACATTCGGAAATCAAATCTCGAAATTTATTGTTGAGAATATATACGATCAACCATATCAGGTGAAGCGAATTTTGCTCAGTGTCCTTTCTAAGATATGCCCATATCTTACTGATTTGGATGAAAGACTCCCTGAAGTATTTCAGACGTATTTATCAGATAAACCACTTGCAAAGATACTGCTTGATGGCCTTCATGATTTGGTAACGAGAACTGCTTCAAAACCGGAATTTTCATGGTTTATTACTGCAATCAGCGAAAACATTGAAGATATCGAGACATTGTCTGAAGACAGATCTCCAGTAGTTGCAACAAAAGCCAAACAAATAATGGAACTTATTTGATATACATTATAGAATTTAAATTGTTATGAATAAATAGAATTATAATTAACAGATCATTATGAAACATACACAACACCAACGAACTCCAAAAATACAGTATCAGAGTTTTACAAACCTCTTTGAAATGACAGATTATAAGTGATTTAAAATATTCAATGAAAATTAACATACTCAAAATAATGCCAGATCAAAACCCTTCTAAATTTACAATTTTCAGTTCTTGATTTTCAAATTTAAATGATCAAAATTAAAGTAATACAAAAACAATAAGGAAGTAAGAAAGGAGGGACTAGCTGATTAGATCCAGAAAGAAATCCTGTGCGAAGAAAAAATTGAAATATCGTGTTAAAATAATCGATATCTTGAACAAAAAGGAGGATAAATAGAATATAGAGAGTCTGGATGTAGGAAATTTATAATTGACTTTAAAGTCAATAATGACGACTCTTTGAAATTGAAAGAAAAGTGTGTCCACCCCCTAAATTTTTAGACTGCCCCAAAAACTTTGCATGGCCTTTTTAAAAGATGACTCATCTTCACCAGGAGACACTCCAGAAGGCTATCAAGGACGTTCTTGAGGGCGCAAAGACAAAGAAGCGCGAATTCCTCGAGACAATCGATATCCAGCTCAAGCTCAAGGGCTACAACATCTCCAAGGATAAGCGTTTCGTCGGCTCCATCAAGCTCCCACATGTCATCCGTCCAAACGTTCGCATCGGTGTCCTCGGTAACAAGGTCCACTGCGAAGAGGCTCAGAAGCTCAACATCCCAGCTTACGATCTTCCAACACTTACAAACTTCAACAAGGAGAAGAAGGTCGTCAAGGCCTGGACAAAGAAGCACCACCTCTTCCTTGCTTCCCCAGATGTCATCGGTC
>JALKBU010001396.1:0-11543 GCA_023091735.1 Trichomonas tenax | reverse complement strand
ATATATCACATGCCAACAACATAGTAACATATTACAAATAATACAAGCTCCTAATTGAATAATTGTTCAGTATCTTAATTTATAAATACACGAAATCATTGCGGAGACGACAATATACATAGATGTACGCACATATTACATGCTTTTAATGTGATACTCCAACTTATACTCATAGCCTCCCAATGAATATGCTGAAATTATTGATTAATAAAAATAAAATATTCAAAAATAAAAACGATGGAAAAATAATTAGCATCATATATACTATTTTATTAATGTAAACAGTGTCAAATAAATTGTGAAAAAACGCGACTTTTAACCTTATCCACTTTTAAAAATATGGTTTATTATAACATTTACATAATGGCAATGCTAATTTTGCCAATTTTGGTCGCTAAAAACCAAATTTGAGAGTAAAAACATTTCTGCTCACACAAATAGGGCTCCACTTTTTTTCTCGTTGACCTTTTTGAGTTTTGCGATTTTTAACGAGTAAACCACCTTCCTGGACGAATCTGATGAAACATTTACGTGCTTTTTGGGGGTGCTGATTCTAGTGGTGCAATCTGTTTCATGATCTTAGCAAGGTATTACTTAATCATGATATGATTACAAACAGAAACCCATTACAAATCATTAATGGGCTTCTGTTATGAATCTCTTTGATGATTATAACAAATACATCTCACTATTATAGCGTTCGCTCGCTTATTTTTGTTAGAGTTCCCCTAGAAAAATCAAAAAAATAGAAAAGAAAAAATACGCTACGCGCAGGAGTCAAACGGCATTCCTTTGCTCATACATAGAGCATACCTAAAGTTATGCTACCTCAAGTTCACACAAAATTGGCTCATTGGTAACATTACATATCAAATTTTCGACTTTACATGACAAATATCAGATAATATGTGTCGAAAATAGTGACTTTCGTTATTTTACATGTCAAAATTCGATGAAATCTCAAGGAGGCATGGAGATCCTCAAGTTAAATAGACAAGCAAATGCTATAAACATACTCAGCACCCATGAAAAGCACCAATTTCTTATTAAAATAAATGGAAATACTAAATATGTTAAATTATTGCTTTTTTAAAATTCAAAAACAGAGTCTCATATTCTTAAAATAATAATCTATAATCACACTGTTTATGAATGTATTAATTATAATTGATTTTGTTAATATATTTATAAATTCTGAGATTTAATATAGGCTACATCTATATTATTAACATGCAGTTATACCTACAATAGATAAGAGAAGAGAAGAGCTTCCATCATCTTCCAATACAAGATAGTGCTTGTTTAAGCAAAATCATATTAGATTAGCGGCTTGGCCTTTGTTTGCAGAGATATTATTGATACCACTGTAAACAGAACCACAGAAAGGCACGTAAATGTTTTATCGGATCTGATCTATAGGGGGATCACTCGTTAAAAATCGCAAAACTCAAAAGAGTAAACGAGGAAAAAATGGAGCCCATAAAAAGGGCCTGGCCACTCGAGGGCTTTGGAAGTCTCAGGCCGACCTCGCCCAATGACATTCTCGCAAAAATTTAACCATGCATAAATATTGTTGTTTTCTTACCAATTAGGGATATGCTCGTTGATAATAGAGTTGTGGCTCGTCAACAACACTAACCTGGATGTATTGTTTAGACTACAAAGATATTTATGACACTTTTTATAAAGGTGACAATTTGACCGCACAAAAAAGTAACTGTTTATTCACGAAAAGTGACTTTAAGGTTCACCTGTCGCTTTTTGATGTTCACTTTTGTCATAGACTCCAATATAATCTAGTTTACAGGGAAAACGTGTTAAAACTCAAAAAATGAAAGTCTAATAAACAAAATTTCGATCGAAAATTCAACAAAATCGAATATTTATCATTTGCATATATTTTTATGGTATTTCCATAAATAAAAATATTTGAAAGTGAATTTTGCCAAATCTGTACATAACAAAATACTAATTCTGCTATTTTCTAATAATACATTTGATAATAGATGCATGTATCAAATCAAAAATAGAATAACAAAAATAGAGATGTAAACAGTATTTTTAGATCATACATTGACATAAAATGAAGAAATTATTAAAAAACAAACGATGCGAAAAACGTGACACTCAATTTGGCCAAAATTTTACAATTGTCAAATTTGCTTCAATTTTTAATGTGGGACTTCACAGCAGTCACAGCATTAATTCGCGAGCTTGTCAACGACGACGAGGACTTCCCAATCGCCTCCATCATCGCCATCTGTATCGAGTGCCTTAAATCCATCGAAAAGCCACTCCATCCAACGACCATCTTATCTCCAGCCTTAGAGGCTCTCACAACGAACGTCAAGGAGATGATCGAAGAGACGGGCGACTTAGTTGTCGCTGGCAAGCTCAACAACGAGCAGGCTCTTGAGCGCCTTCGTGGACTTTACGCTGTCCTTAACTACATCATTACACCGATCCAGAACTTCACAGCGTACTCAGAGAAGGTCCCACGCAACGAGAGCAACACAAGAGTTCTCGAGCAGGCTTATGAGCACATGAACTTCGCTGAAGCCATGGGCAAGTCCGCTAAGAAGGCTATGGAGAAGAACCTCCAGCGTGTCAAGAAGAACGCTGAGAAGAGAGCCGCTCAGAAGGCCAAGGAAGCTGAGACAGCTGCCGCTGAACAGGAGAAGCTTAAGGCTGCTCTCGAGAAAGCCGCCAGCATCAAGCTCGAGGAAGACAAGTCCCTCCCACCAGCTGAGACAAAGAAGATCAAGTACGTCAAGATCTCTGAGAACAGAGTTCGCGTCTTCGGTTGGGTCCACAAGCTCTCCCGCCACGGTGGCATCATGTTCCTCACAATCCGTGATGGTACAGGATTCCTCCAGGTCATTCTCGAGGGCATCCTCACACAGACAACAGACGCACTCACAATAAACCGTGAGGCTACAGTCATGGTTGTCGGTAAGGTCCACGAGGACAAGCGTGCTCCAGGAGGCAAGGAACTCTCCGCTGACTACTGGCACATGATCGGCAACGCTCCAAGCGACTTCGACACACTCACACGCCCAGATCTTACACCAGATCTTCTTCTTGATAACCGCCACCTCGTTCTTCGTGGCGAGTTCGCTGCTACAACAATGAAGGTCCGTGACCACCTCACAAGAATCATCCGTGAGAACTTCTTCAAACATGACTGCACAGAAGTCGTCTGCCCATGTCTCGTTCAGACACAGTGCGAGGGTGGCGCTACACTCTTCGGCCTCGACTTCTACGGTCAGAAGGCTTACCTCACACAGTCCTCCCAGCTCTACCTTGAGACATGTTGCGCCTCAATGGGTGATGTCTTCTGCATTGAGCCATCATTCCGTGCTGAGAAGTCCAAGACACCACGCCACCTTTGCGAGTTCACACACATCGAAGCTGAGTACCCATTCGTCGATTTCGATGAGCTCATGAGCCGCATCGAGGACATGGTTATCGCCGTCGTCAACGGTCTCCTCGAGTCAGAGTTCAAGGACTTCATCCTTAAGCGTAACCCAGATCTCAAGCCACTCAAGAAACCATTCAAGAAGATCACACACAAGGAGGCTATCGAGTTCTGCAAGACACACAACATTCCAAAGGACCCTGAACACCTCGAAGACAAGTGGAAGGACGATGATGATATCCCAGAACTTGCTGAGAGAACACTCGTCGACATGATCGGTGAGCCATGCTTCATGACAAAGTTCCCAGCTGCCATCAAGGCTTTCTACATGAAGAGATGCCCAGAGGACAACTCACTCACAGAGTCCTGCGACCTTCTTGTTCCAGGTGTTGGTGAAATCGTCGGTGGCTCAATGCGTCTCGAATGCTACGAGGAGCTCATGAACGCTTACCTCGTCAATGGTCTTGACCCAGCTCCATACTACTGGTACGTCGACCAGCGCCGCTATGGCCACTTCCCACACGGTGGCTTCGGTCTTGGTACAGAGCGTCTCGTCAGATGGATCCTCAAGATCGGTCACATCCGTGAGACTTGCCTCTACCCACGTATCATGAACCGTGCTACACCATAAGCAACATTTTGATTAAAGTTTAATTTCCCACCCCATTAGACGCTCGCACACCTTGAGTGTGCGAGCGTCAGGGTTATTGATGAGAATGATTAGCATGGAATGTGTATTCGATTCTCAGGCATGGCCTAATCGCTAATTCTTGAACTATGCACCTTATTGATGCAGTTTTGACTCTCGCGCCACAAACTTTTTCATTTTAGAAGAAAACAATCTTTTGCCTCAAAAATATTGGACGGGTGTGAGTAAGACCGAGACGCTTGCAAAGCGCCGAGCTATTGAGAGATACAACTGTAATTGTGCCGCAGAGAATGGCCTGGAGAATTAGGGATTGCCTTCGCAACAACTTTTTTGGCTAAAAACCGGAGCAACAAATGACTATTAAATGGCGTAGCGGAGCCATTGATCATCATCTGTTGCGGAGCAATTGGCTAAATTGCAATGATTGAAGAAAACAACTTGCCATGTCAAATGTCAAAAGATTATAGTGCACTTTGGTCCGACACTCCAAACAACTTTCATCAAAATCACTCTTCATTTTTTCATAACAAGAGAATAAATGTTATTTTAAAATAATGCTCTAAATCAATAAAACTTTACTCTATCAAAAAAAATCACCAAATATATAAGTCAAAAAAAGAAATTACTGCAATGCAGCGCCTTTCGCTTCAAGTGCCTTTCTATTAGCCTTCATCTTGTCGATTCTCTGCTTCCTTCTGTTCATCTTTGTCATGAAGATTGGCTCTATCTTCTCACCAGCGATTGTCTTAATATCAGGCTGGATGAGCTTCTGGAAGCCAGTAACGGAGTTGAACTCTGGACCGATTGGATATGAGAGCTGAGCCTTCAACTGCTTAGCGTTGGAGTATCCATGTGGGAGCTCCTTGATTGCGTACTTGTCAGCAGCTGTGTCGTTCTCCTCCTGAAGGATAACGCCATCGAGATTGGCATCCTTTCTCTCAGCAACGGCTTTCTCGATGATGCTTCTTCTCTCCTTCTCCAAAGCCTCGCGCCTCTTCTTAGCACGCTCTGTTTCGACAGCGCCGAGGCCTGTCCATGAGCCCCAACCAGAGACGTGGAGCTCGTTCATTCCTGCAACATCCTTTGATGCTTCCTTCTCAGCCTGTTCTTCCTTCTCGCGCTTGAATTCATCCTCGTAACCGAGCATCTTGGCGAGTTCTTCTTCTTGTCCGTCCTTTGCGAAATCGACGCCTGTGTTCATTGTCTCGAGCTCTTCCTTCGTTGGCTGCTGGAAGTTGGCGTTGATTGTCTTACGCTGCTTCTTGTTGTGGCGGGACCATGGATTGGCCTTTGGTGTTGTTGTCTGTGGCTTCTCTTCTTCGACTGGCTTTTCTTCTTTCTTTTCTTCTGTTTTCTCTTCAACCTTCTCTTCTTTCTTCTCTTCTGTCTTTTCTTCTTTAACTTCTTCCTTCTTCTCTTCCTTGTTTTCGGCCTTGTTATCTGCCTTTCCGCCTTTCTTTCTCTGTGGAACTGGTTTGTTTGCGACATTGATGATGCCTGTTGTCGGTGTTGCATCGGCATCGTCAATCATCTCCTCGAGTTCCTGCATAGCGTTCTCTTTCTTCTGAGCAGCCTCCTTCATGAAAGACATGTCAAGTAGTCCCTTGATGTGCGAATTCTTGACTGTCTGCTGGATAACTTCCTCGTCTTCCTCTTCTTCGTCGCCAGCTTGCTCTGCCTTGAGCTGGATCTTGCGTGTCAACTCCTCACCGAGCTTAAGCTGGTCTTCGTAGCTCTGGCGGACGTCTGCAGAAGCTGCTTTAAGGCCGCGTGCGAGAACACGACGAACCCACTGTGATGTGTTCTTGTGTCTCAATGTAACTCTTTCCTTGGCTCTGTCTGCCTCTATCTTTGCGAGCTTGGCTTTGAATGCCTCTGGATCGACTTCGGCGAGTTCTTCGAGCGGAATGTCGGCCATTTCACGCTTATGAAGTCTGCGGAAAGCTTTTGATTTGATCTTTTTCCAACGGCGGGCCTTCATTTCGTTGTAGAACTGGAGCTTTCTTAAGTACGCGAGCTGTTCAACACGCTCTCTGATTTCTTTATCTGATAATTTCGACATTGCTTCATCTTCGAGTGCGAGTTGGCTTTCACGTGTTAATTTCTGCTCCGTGAGAATGCTGTTGACTGTGTCAGCGAGTTCTGACTTGACTGGCTGAAATTCAGGAACTTTCTTCTTTTCTGCTTCACCGAATGTGATTGTGCGCTGCTTATCGACTTCGGAGGTCACAATGCCCCAAGAGTCGATGTCGTTTTTGACTTGCTCGAATGCTGCTTTTCGATTTGCTTTGTTTTGGGCGACGAGAGAGGTTTCTTGCAATGGTGCCACGGCGTTCGAGGCCATCTTCTTGAGGTCACCGTAGTTGTTGACGTCGTTAAGATCTGATAAAAGATCATTCACAGAAACATCCTCATTCGACATTTTTTTTGAAGAAGCCATATTTTTTTCAATGGTTTACACAAAATCTTTGTTGTGTTTTGTTAGTTTTTTGATAGGAAATACAGAGATAAACTATACCATTTTACTAGCTTTTCCTCTCAAAATCGTCCAATAGACCTTATAGTCAATTAGCAACAGATTTCTTCAAAATCAAATATTTTATCCGATATATTCCAACGAAACAATAGACTTTAATTGACATAATTCATTTCAATAGCCCAATTCAAAATATCCATTCATGTTTCAATTCGTAAATTCGTTTGATATCGAATAAAAAATTTAATATATGTTGATATATAACTTTTGTTATTATAAATCCATTACGATTTTTGTTGATTTGAGTCTATAATGCTCTCTTTGCTTAAAAATTTATCAAAAATATCAACTGTTTTAATAGAATTGATTATAAATAGAATAAATATATTCGAAATGAATTTATAAACTATTTTCCTTAATTAAAATTTGTACTACCTATCAGCAATTGCGAAAAATTATAAAACAAACTAATTTTTTGCATTTAAAAAAAAATATTTTAAGGGTGAGCTTATGTAAGCACATGCAAACGCCGCGATTTTCGAGCAATATGTACACTAGAAAAGTGACAAAAAAATCGATATTATTTGTTTCTGTAACTTTTTACTGATCTTACAGATACAAATGCAATCTGAGTTAAATTTGATTTTTTTATTATATTTCGACATAATAGAGTCTGCAGGCTTGGGATACTTGCAGGTGATTAAAATGTATCGCAATTTTTCGTGAAAATAAAGTAATCAGTTATATCTAAAATCAAATAAATATTATAGTCGTATAAGTTAAATTAAAATAGAAATAAATATTATTGTTATATAAGTTAAATTAACAAATTTGATTATTGTATAAATAGTGTTCATTCGAATTGAGGAGAATGAGAAGTGGGATTTAAATAATTTTAAAGATTATCTGGAATAATTGCAATAATGTACAAGCTGACACGGCTTCAGGTCTATAATGTTTCTGTAGTGCGTTTATTCGCCAATATTATTGATCTGTATACTGAACAGACCCTGAATTTATAATAAACAAGAATTGGAGTTTCGAATAATTGAAATCTCGAAATAAAGCCCTTCTCACTCCCTTCCTCCAAATTTTTTTCGATAAAATTTATATGGTGTATTTCATGTGGCATGGGGAATATGCCCTATTAAGGACTAAGCGTGGTGAACCTAAGTCCTCGAGATTTCAAAATTGGAAAATTATCATATATCTGATTTCAAATCTGACTTTACATCACAAATATGGCATAACGGTTAGGATCATTACTGACAAAACTTATGCTAGGTTTGAATCCAGTTATGATAATTTTGTTACTTTTTTTTATAAACATTATGCATCATTATTCTAGTTAATGTATGGATGCACATGCATTTACATTGTTCAGGCGCATTGTTTTCTGCCATCCAAACAGGCCTAACCCAATAAATAAAATCAAATTATTGGAAGTTCATTGATGAGTTAACTGATATTTTGCTAATACTTATGTACAAAATGAAGCCTTCAATAGTTCTCGATGCCTTCTATTAATATAATTCGAATGAAAGAAAAATTTTTTCGATGTGAAAATTGATCAATTTCTGGGGGATCCTATAGTATTCATAAAATAATAATTCATGACAATTCACAGAAGTATAACTAAAATGTTTTTTATGAATAGCAGAGATAAATATAGTATCTCAACAAATATATATTAACTTTTTTCTAACGATGAAAATATTTGGCGGATATTATTACTTTCGATTCAGATTGTTGCATACCGAAAGTTGTCATGAAAAGGTGATACAAAAGTGATATTATCTGACATGTAAACATGAATATTTGACAAATAAATACTTACGTGGCATGTGATTATAAATGATTATTGGAAGAATGATATCCTATATTTGTTTAAATTTACTTTGAAAAGAAAAATTAAATGCTTGATTGGGACAGGTAGCCAAAATGCTAGCAATCCAGTCCACAGTTCTTCCTTTCAGACTCGATTTTCGAAATAATCAGCGATTTACTCTACAGAATGACTATGAAAGGTTGAAATATAGAAATTACTCTTATACAATTATACAATTTCCCTTTATATTATCTTCAGTTATAATAGTAATGAATTCGATATTGATCAAAATTTATGATGAAGATCGGATAGTTTTTCATCTTTATCGCCAGTCTATATCCTGTGTGTTGCATGATTATTGGAGCTTTATTATAATTTTTGATCAACTTATAAATTTTGCGAAAATGAGAAACAAATATTATTGATCGGTGTAGTGTATTCATGAAAAACTTTTTCAACAATTAACAGGAATTAAACATATATGTTTGTATATATATAATATGTTTATAAATAATATATAATATAGATGTGGATTGCTAAGATTTGGGCATTTGTGCCAATCTAGCCCACGATTCTTCCTTTCAGAAGCATTCTGGAGAGTAAATCGCTGATTATTTCGAAAATAGGGTCTGAAAGGAAGAACTGTGGACTGGATTGCTAGCATTTTGGCTACCTGTCCCAATCAAGCATTTAATTTTGCTCTTCAGAGGCATTCTCAAGTGGAAATCTTTGATTTCTTAATGATGGCGTATGAAAGGAAGATCTGTGAGTTTAGCTACTAGCATGCGTGGTACCTGTGTCAATGTAGTCCCCAGTTCTTCCCGTCAGACGCGATTTTGAAATAAAAACTAATACATAATTTGAATGATTAATATTTTGACACATAAAACAAGAGATTCTGACAACTTTACATGTCAGATAATATCACTTTTATATCACTTTTTCGTGACGACTTTCGATTCAGATAAGTGTGCAATTTCAGCGAAACCAAAATAACAAACAAATAATATTATGATGAATTATTTTGTCACTTTTACATCATATGACAAAGATGTTAATTTTTTGACATGTATCAAGTGTTCAGCCTACAACATGCATACACAAAATCAATTATTGTGGGAGCTATGCATCGTATCTCGATACCCAATAGATAGAAAAATTTGTAAAATTTCTTAAAATGCCGAAATTTCATCAACAATTTGCCTATTCCTTCATTGATACCATCAATTAATGTTGAGTATATTACTACACATCAATAATGCATGCATATATTTTTAGAAAACATCTCATATATAGTTAAAATTAGTTAAATCTAATTCGTATCTCCAAAAGTTAGGTTGTTGCAGCATTCATATTACAGCTACAGGTTTATGTCTATACTGACACTATAACTACCAAAGATGATGCAATAATATTGATTACTAATATTTTTATATATAATGACTAAACCAAGCTTATAAACATATATAAAAGTCAAAATAATCATATATTGTTAGCTTAATAATGCAAAATTCCGATTTTTTAAAAAACACACTATTAACTTCAATACCGTATGTAGTTTTATCAGTCATTTTTGAATCTGACGGTTGCCTCTCAAAATATTGCAGGGGTAGGCAAGAAATGGGGGATTGGAAATCATTATATATGTAGAAAAAATGACCTAGAATCGGAAAGAAATGGAACAATGGAATAAATGTCAATAAACGTATGACGTTCAAATAAGGATTTGGAATTTTTGTTTTAAATTAAAAGAACATTTTAAAAGAAAAATATAGAATATACAATAAATAAGGAATATTATATAAAAAATATGTATGATAGAGAATGTTGTATTCATATGAAAATTGAATCGAGATTTCAGGACATTTTGGTGATGATTTCGAGTGAGATCGACTGAACTTCAATATACTGATGATTTAAAAGATTCTTATTACTAGAGCACAATTGCTCAATAATATCATGGAGACAATAACCAAATCATCTATGTATGGAGCATATGAGATTTTCGATTTTTTCATTTAAATGTTCGCGAAAAAAAAAAAATAAATTTTGATATGCAATTGTGTCATTATCAAACAGCAAGCGATATGAACAGAAACTGTATGGTGAGTGAATTTTGAGTTTTAAAAGATATGTAATTTGAAATGCAATTATTTTTTGTAGAAAAAGAATACAGAAGTCATTGTATATAGCCAATGATGTACGTTGTATAGTTCTCTGGGGGTAGCAAACTCTTTGGCGCGGAATAATAAATATGGAGGACTTTGTTAGCAAAACATTTGTCCAAATATATAAGGTTCATCGAAAATTTGTTGAATAAAATAAAACAGAATATGGGGGTTGAACATAATGTTTCTCTAATAAAACATGTTAGAAACATTATCAGCTAGACTATAATACCACACAGACTGTCTCAAATAATTTTAGCTATTTAATCGCAAGCTTGGACCTTTTTTTGACACTCATGAAAAAATCACATTCTCCGATTTTATTGGTTCTATGGAATCACTAATATATGCAGAATTCATTTTTCTTAGTTTAATCAAGAATTAGTTTTCCAACACTGATAATTTCGAAAACTAAATCACCTCCATTTGATGTTTATTTGAATTTACATACATAGAAGATCTTATATTTTATATAGGGCGAAGATTTTGAAAAAAAATACCTTTTTATTTAAATTGCGCTTACTGTTCGCATGCTTATGTTTTTGAATTGATATTATATCGAATGCATGCAAAGAGACATTGCAACTATATGGCCTCCTCAAAATTTGCCAAATGTCAAAAATTTGTTAGGGCTTAAAAGTACCATTAATAGTATTACCGAAATGTTGCGATCCTAGTCGTACCATTATTTTGTAAACTAAAATTGAGAGGATACCGTCACTTCACTTCTGACAGTTCGAATCACATACTGTATAGTCTTGATTATGAATTTCTAACTGATTCAGTACATATGTATATCTAGTAGTTAAAAGAATTTTTATGTGCATTTAGCTGTTACACAATAGGACTTAAAGATAATCCGAACTTTTTCCATCCAAGGAGTCTATGACAAAAGTGAACACCAAAAAGTGACAGGGAAACCTTAAAGTCACTTTTCATGAATAAACTGTCACTTTTTGCGCGGGCAAATTGTCACCTTTATAAAAAGTGTCATAAATATCTTT
>JALKBU010001395.1:0-11556 GCA_023091735.1 Trichomonas tenax | reverse complement strand
ATCATGCAGGAAGTCACATTCATTCAGTTTACGGAAACACTGCCGACACTGGTTCAGGTACTGATTACATGCCTCCATACATTACTGTTTACACGTGGTATAGGGTTTATTAAATCCAAATAAATTTTCTCTCATTTTCACTAAAATTATTTTTCAAAATTTCCTTACCCCCGAATCCTTTCGCTTTCTTTTTTTAGTTAGTTAGTTAGTTTGTCATAAATTATTTTTAAAACTGAATAAATTTATAAAGTCAGGAATTCCAAAATAAAATTAACGTTAGTTTTTGTAAGTAATTCAAAAATTTATTTTCTATATAGGGGGACCTAACTTGTGAAACTAACTCTGTCGTAAATATTAGTATTAATAAATTACTCGTTTTGTAATTTGTGAGTTCAGTAATTACTTAAAAAGATGTTCGCAGAGCTCGAGGCGAAGACTCGAGGAATGCGAACATCTAATTACTAACTATATTATATATTCCTTGTTCCTACTTGATCAGGGATATAATATATATATAATAAATAAATAATGTTTAGCTTTTTCAGCTCAGAATAATCTAAAAATAAGTGATAAATTAAAATGAATTTTGGAAGGAGGGACGGAACAGGCACACATCCAAACATTCTAAAAACAACGAAATGTCAACGCCGGAAACATTCCCGGTTACCCGTTCCAGCCTCATTTATTTTACATTAAAGGTAAATTTGGTTCAGCTTCGACATTCTAAAATAACGATAAAGTCAATGCCTAAAATAATCAGGAATATTAACAAACATCCCTTTTTTTCTTCATAAAATGACACTTTTCACGAGGTTCGACACGATCCACTCATTACAAAATAACGGGTCCCCTTAGGTAAAAAACCCATATCGTTTGCTACTTTGAACTTTAAACCGTAAAAATGACCAACTTTCACGTTGTTTTGAAGCCCTCAACATTATGGGGGCCATTAAATGCTTCATAAATGATGCGCGGGACGCGAGATTGCTCGCAGCAGAGCGCCATATGTGTGTGCGTTTTGAGCATTATATAGCTCAGAGTGAGCTCTCAGTTGATGACAAGAATAGGTAAATTCATTAGGAAACTTCACTGCAAATGCTACATCACATAGAAAAATGTATCATGATATAAAAGTTGTGATTTGGAAAAAACACAAAAACGAATGTTTGACACTTCTAACCTTAAAAATAAAAGAAAAAATTAATAAAAATGAAATTGGAAGGATAACCGTAAGTTGTGGAAGGATTGTGTTCATGATAGGCGACAATAAAAGAAGAGACTTTTTCAAAATTAAAATGAAAAGCTTCATCTTCAGGGAAAAACTTTTTAAAGTACATTTGATAACTGTTCATCATACTCCTGTAGTTTCGAAGAGTATTAGGAGCTATGGTATTTTGTCGCATTTCTTGCGCTTTTTGAGCATATCTTGCTAGGCTCATTTTGCAAAAGTGAAATAACTTTTGAAAGAGAATATCTAGCATCTCAGAAAATATAAATTATTGTGAAGAAATGATCATTGGTTTTAAAAATATGAATGTATTTAGATAAATAGTGTTATGATTTAAAATTTTTGATTTTTCTTAATTTTTTATTTTATTTTTGAAAGATTAAAACGTATCAACATTTTTTATGTGATTTTTCCTAGAGCAAAATATTAATTAAGGTTATTAATATGAGGGCATAAAAATAAATTAAAGGGTCACCTAAAAAACTTCTTCCGTTAGCTTCAATTTTTATTTTTATAATGTGCAAAGAAGCAGACATTGGCGGCGGGGAAGAGACAGCGAGAATTCCTTCGGGAATGCCAGAGCCAGGCCAGAAGCCTGCTCTCCCTGAGAATCCGCTCAATCCAACAAGACATTTAACAAAATACAGCACTATGCATACAAATCTCGACGGAAAGGACGAGCTTCCTGACTTAGAGCTCTCCGAAGTCACAGATTCAAAAGGATCTGACTAATTTTATTGTTAGATTTTGCCACAAAATATTATTTTTTGGGGCAAAGTGGATTTGTTTATAAAATTTTTCTTATAGATATATCAGATTCTCCATAAGGTAGGATTACTACTATTAAATATTATTCTATTTCATCAAAACACAAATATCAACATTAACATATTTTCAATACAATTGAAACGTTTAGATTTCTCTATCTGTGATAGGAAGCATCTTCTAATGGCTATTAATTACTATAACACAAAAATAATGAAAATTTATATTAATTTACTTAAATTTTTGTTCTGTCAACATAGGTTTTTATTTACTGGTCTGCACGAATGCAATGCATGAGTATATAGAATGTATTTAAAACAAACAAATTATATTTATAAATTCTGCTGTTCTTCTTTATCAATGAGCAAATCTATGGCTTTATCAAGTTCTTCGATAGCCATTAATTTGCTGTATGCTCTATCTAATATATCTTGTGCGGCATTTCTCTGCTTTAAAAGTTGAATGATTTGTTTCTTGATGTTCATTATTTGTTTATCAAGTTTAACGATTTCAATACACTCCTGCGGGCCTTTGAGAGGCATTTTGTTGAGATAATGATCGTTGTAATAAGGAGAACAAGATTCTCGTTTTTTATATCCATTGATCAATCTATTTGTATTGCAATATTTGTTTATATCTTCAACAGTGCTCTCTAATGAAGATCCATTTAGCCGAACAAATTTACCATTTCGATATAATGCAAATTCAGGAAGGGAAGAAAGCGGAAAATCAACACAAAGCGATGGATTTTCGATGCAATTTATCGTTGATACTGTAATATTGTCTTCGTTTTCAAAGATTCGTGAAAGATTTCTTACAACAGGGAAGAAAGGAAGTTCTGATATAGACTGTGGTGTGTAGAACGCAGAAATTAAGCATTTGACGTTTTCATAGTTGTTTAAATTGTATTTATTAATTGATTTTGGATTTTTCCTTTGATAAACTGGCTTTTCTCTCGTTAATCTTTGCGTGAAATTAATAATACTTGCCGATGAGTATGATCCTTTATAGTTTACGTGATATTCTGGATCATATGTTAAAAATTTTATGGATGGCAATGATATAACGGACATTCTTTTGCATAAAATATCTTCCCTATGACAGTTAATGGTAACAAAACGAGTTTCTTTGAAAAAGAATGAAGCGTCTTCAAAATCTTGAATTTTTTTGTTGCAATCATCGCATTTGGGGCCGTAAAAGTACATCACCATGTTTTGTTTAGATTCAAAAAGTTCCTCAAACTCTGTATCTTCGATGTCTATTGTGTAAGAAAAAGCAGAAAATAACAGATGGAAGAATAACATTATAAATAAATGAAAAGCATACATTGAAATTCTAATAATTTTATGAATTTATATCATTGTACTTTAAAAGAGTGCTCATTTCTATAATATAAAATTGGCCACATTTCAATATTGTCAAATACTTATCAACACATCTGTTTTAGATTTCATCATATCAATTCAAAACATTTTATAAAATATAATGCATGATATATCGAGCAAAAATCATCGATATAAAATTGAATTGTGACAAATATTGAGTTATGATCTTATATCACATCACATTTGGACTCAAATTGGGTATTATGCTACACTGATAGAATGTATTATAATAGAAACTTTAGTTTGAAAAGAATATATTTGATGCATTAATATCTACAAAAAAGGTGAGGAAGCCAAATCACAATTAATAGCTAGTTATTATTTCTAAGTGTGCTGAATCAAACTACAAAAATATTCGAAATTATATTTATTTTCCAATGTACATTCATAAACTTGAGAACAAACATACAAAGATGTAGCAAGAACAATTTTTAAACTCTTAAAGCTTAAAAATGATGTTAAATAAAAATTAGTTTTATTCGAATAACAAAGGCTCAAAATCAAATTATAAAAAGATCTCATCATAGGTTGATTATATTTAATAGATTTCGCGATTTTGAAAATTTCGTTTATATTTTTCTAATATTTGCCATGTAAATTTACACGTCAAATATTTTAATCTCATAACATATTTTGTCTGATGAGTGATTCTAAGGCAACAAGGTCACCAAGAATTACAACACCTCAGCTAAACTCGTCCAGAAAGAAAGCTCCGACAATTAAAGCAAAAAATCAACCAAATGCGCGATTATTTGTTGATCCAATAGTTGGAATTCGAACACAGCGCTTAAATGAACAGCGTGCTATCGAAGAACAGCAAGAAAAGGAGAGGCTCGAGAGAGAGGCAGAGTTAGAACCAAATATTTTCACAATATTAAAAGAGCGTCGTCAAGAAGAAGAAAATTGTTTAGATTTTCTCGATGCGAACAGGAAAATTTTACGTCAATATAATGCAGATCTCGTTGATGACAAATTGAACAGCGATTACCAAGATTATCTTTACAAATATATCAGATTTCCTGCTGCTCAAGAATCTGAGCTTAAGAGCAGCCTTAAAGATGCATACGCATTCAAGGAGAAGTTCACCAATAACAGATCGATCCGTAATGATCAATATATTCAACAGAGAAAGAAAGATTTCGCCGTTTCAAACAATCGCGTTAAAATGCTCACACAGAAACTCTTAGAGGAGTATAACACCAACGTAAACAACGCATTGCAAATGTGCCAGACAATTTCTAACGAAACACAAGATTCATCGTCACAATTAATCGCATCAATCAGCAAGAATATAACAGAAAACATGATTGCTTCGTCACTCGCATTACAGAGAATATCAGATGCTGTTAATTTTGTTCCTTTCTTCTATTCTGAATTGAGTCCTCATTTCCAGAATAATGGACTTGTTTTTGATATCAATAATCAGCAAATCCCTGATTTTCAAGTCAATATCTATAAAACACCATTAAATACAGAGACAACACGCACTTTGACAACGATTTTGGAGACATTTCAACCAGAATTAATGACTCCAAAATTATTTTCAAGACAAAGCCGCGCTATCTGCATTTTAACAAAGCCACTAGTTTTCACACGTGAACAGTCAGAGCAGATTGCTTCAAAGCTTCATTGGAAACCATATTTTATCGAAGATTTCATAAACACAGTCGAAGAAATTTTCACACTTCTTTTATCGACAGATGAAGATGTTATTTTGTTCGGATTCCCAAGAACTCCATCAGAAGCGCAAGAATTATACAAGTTGTTCAATTCAAAGACAGATAACAACACCAACACACAGCTATTACCACGACCAGAGAGCACAGAGATTGCTCCATTCGACAAAGTCATCGAACTTGATGTCGATGACTCAGTCATTGTTAAAGGTGTTTATGCGCAGCTCGAAGATTCGCAGACAGGTGAAAGATTTGATGTTCGCACTCTTAATGTTCAAGATGAGAACCAGATCATCAGATTTAAGCCAGTCGACGATGATTTCTTAGATATTCCTCAATTCCCAATGAGGACTGTAACAATGAAGACTAACTTCGACTTAATATCTCAATCTTTCTCTGACAAGTTCGTTAAAGTTGTTGTTGATCAAAGAGAAGTTACAGATGACTTAGTTTCCAAGCTTAAGGCAATTTCTGACGAAATACATCCACCACAGCCACCAGAGTATCCTTCAGATGTTATTATTCCACAACTCGCTTCGCAACTTCAAAATGTTTCTCCTGAACTTAAGGAGTATTTCTTGAATCAATGGAAGGTTGCCGAAGAACGCTATGAAGACAGCCTACAGCTTGTTTTCAATCTTGTTAACCAAACACATCTTTCCATGGTTAACCATCTTACAAAAGCTCGCCAGGAAATGTTGCAATTCCTTTCTCGTCCAGGTAATTCACAGCACTTAGTAATTGAGTTCCAGCAGTGGCATTGCCAGCAAGTTGAAAGAGGAATGAGAAGAATGCAGAAAGTTAAAGATGAGTGCACACTTAGATTGAACTCATTAAGAGATTCTCTTCTCAGCATCGAAAATGATAGAAAGGCAGAAGAAGAACTAAAACAGAAAGATTTGTTGAATGCTCCATTCAGAACGACATTATTTGAAGTGATTTCTAACTGTTACACGATGCTTGCTCAAGCAGAAATCGACAGATGGACTGCCACGCACTCAATTATTATGGATTTGAACCAAATCATAATTCAAGGTGACTTAGTTGCACCATTTCCAAGGAAGAAACTTCCACTTATCGCAGACTCGAGAACAGACAAGAAGAAGGCCGCAAAGAAGCCAGCAAGAACAACACCGCAATCTAAGTCAAGGCTTGATAACAAACTCCCTCCTTTCGAGCTTCCACTTACAGAAAACGTCGATGCTATTAAGAAGTTTGTTGGCGAAGCCGCATCGATTTATGTTCCAGTTACCGCACCAGTTTCTACACGTGCAAAAAAGCCCGTAAAAGATAAGAATCCACTTGCACCACACAGAATTCAAGCTACAGACGAAGTGCAAGCTTGCCTCAAAGATGATGATGCATATATCTTGATGATGCTCGACAAAGTCTGCAGAATGGCTCAGGATGAAGTCCAGACAATACAGCAGGCATTTGATGCATTTGTTGAAGACTCAAGCAACTGGATTAACACACACTTCGAATGCAGAAAGTCGATCGCTGACACAGCTGTTGCATATATGCTGCGAAAAGTTGCCGATGAGCAACAGCTCAATCAGTTGATTCTCTTCTCAGAGAACAGTTGCACTGTCGACTACACGCAATTACTTTCCGCTAATGAAGAGTCGCCGAAGATTCCTCCACCATTCCCTGAGGACGTAACAAATGAGGCGTCCAATGGAAAGGCAGAAAGCCTTTATGAAAAGATTTCGCTGTTTGAAACCGAGAGTGTATCTCAAAGCTAATTTATTATTCTATTCTTAGATTTATATTAAAATTTTGTGCTTCAGATATCTTATACAAACATGCATTTATCATGAAGGATGCTCTAACCCTCCATAATATATCATAGTTCAGAATTTGAGACTTGAATTATGCTTATTCAGCGACAATTTGACCTTCATCATCCAATCCTGATGATTCAAGTACTCTTGGGACTCTTAATCGATGATCTTCGGCTTCATATTGAATATAATTGTTTGATTTTAAATAACTCAAAATTCCCAAACGCATTAATTTAGAACATATTTTGAGTCTGAAATATCTTTGCAATAAAAATACAAATCATCCTAATTGCAGGTATCGAAGGCATTCCAATCATCTCTTATAAGATTTTATATCGGTGAGAAACTCAAAATGTTAATTTTAAGTGTGCACTTCCTCCACCAATAATATGATTTGGATTATATTCAATCACTTGGCCTATATTTTGGATATTCTTGGTAGAATTGCTGCAACTCTTGATCTGAAACAATTTCTTTCCTCACATATTATCTGTAATCTGGAGGATTTGGAGAATGATGCTTCGCATCCATATGTCTATAAACATCGCCACCACAGCTGAAACCTTCTCCACAATAATAACAAAAGTGATTGTGGCATGAGCAAGTAATGTGATTGTAACAATCGGATTTCTCCACAATCAGATGGCAAAATGGGCATTCTCTTGTTCCTCTTGGTATTCTTGGATTTATTTCGCATTCTCCAGATATGTGCCATTTCTTACAGTCAAAGCATATTTGCATCTTGCAATTCGGAGATTTGCAATGAATGTCTGGGATTGAAGCATCAAACAATATATTAGGATGGCGTGGACAAAATGTAACAAATGGAGATTTATGAATAGCGACAGATGCAAGGGCTGTGATGTAAGAACGAAGCTCGAGACAGCTGATTGGTGAAGATAGAAGAATCCACATCAATTGCCCAAATGGAATGAATGGCTAGAATATTCCATCTTTGCCAGATTCACATGGATAAATCGATAAGTTGTCCATTTGCGTCGATATTTCTCGTATCTCCTCAAGTTTGAGTTCTCCTGCACCATTAATTAAGACAATCATTTTGCAATAATCCTTTGATGCAGTCGAGGCATGCTGGGCGAGAAACTGTGCGGTCCTTATAGAATAACGTTATTGGAAGTTGTGTTTAGACAGCAGGATTATCACAGCACAAAAGTTCATCTGCAAGGACGTTCGGGAATTCATCACCTGATTGGGATATCGAGTCGCTTTGGCAGGATTCAAGGATATCCTTTATTGCTTCTTCGCTTGTACCAGGTACCTGGTGCTACCAAGAGTGTTGAAGCTTTATCAACAATCCATCCTTTCCTTCTTCGAGCTTTGGATGCAATTGTATCCACCAAGGATCGGAGTCAATACGAAAGGAAGATCTGGAGGGTTGTCTACAATCATCTGCGTTGCCTTAGTAACTTCATTTTTCAGTCCAATGAAGATATTCTTTCCTTCTTTGATATCGAGGTGGTTCAGCTCAATCCATTTCTTAATTGCCTTTATAACGAAATCTTCACGAAGCAATGATGGAGGAACTATATCTTTAGGAATGAGGAATGGTATCATTGATTCACCTTTGAAATGATTCTTGATCATTGCGACAAATGGTAATAAGAATGATGCAGATATGAGAAATACTTATGATATAAGCGGTAGATGGTGTATCAAATGAAAAAGTTCCTGGTCTCATCCTGAGAGATATCGTCGCGTTGTTTTGTCCTTCAAACTTTACGTAATCACTTCCTGAATATATGAGAATCGGGTCATGGGAAGGATTCACAACGTAATTAAAGTTGACTTGTCTTGCTTTTGTTCAGATGCCATCAGCTGAATTGTTTCCGATTATCATGAACAACTTTTGAGAGAAGTCATAGATAAAGTTGCATGAATGATAGAACTTTTCGAGTTCATCCCAAAGTTGAGATATATTGGCATTGATTTTCAATCTTTCGGAGATATCTTTTATCGAACCAAGAACGTTGATAAGCCTTTTTGGATTGAATCTGTATAATGGAGCAATATTTTGGATTAGTTTCTTTTCTTTCATCATCGTGAATATTGTTTTGAGAATTGTGCCGAAATCTGAGTCCTTTTCGAAATTCGAAATAAGTTGGTCTGTAAGTGGATTGATGATTAAGTCATCTGAAATCAGTAACATCGTCAACGATGAAAGCAAAAGAGCAAATTTGGAATTGTATTGTTCGCCATGTTGAACGATTGATGATGATATGAATGGTGAAAAGTTTGGGAAATCAGATAATATCATATCGAAGTCGGTGAGATTCATTGTCATTTCATCCAAGGCCTTGCATGCAATCAGATTGTCCAGTGTTGCTCTTAACTGATCATCAGGGATTGGGTCTGGAAGATAGTTTTGTTCTTCAATCCTGATTCCGATTCGCCTTAAGTCCATCAATGCATTTGAAATATCGGTTGTGAGAATGTCTGGGTCAACATTGTCGAGGTACTCTGCATTGCGGACTTTAATTTTATAGCAGACACCTTCGCGAACTCTTCCACGTCGCTGGATATGATTTTGCTTAGTAATTGGATTTTTGGCGAGAGATGTTATTCCCGATGCCCTGTCAAACTTTGGAACATTGCATATGCTTGTGTCAACAACAACCGCAAGGTTGTTGATCGTAATTGATGACTCAATCGTATTTGTAACGATGACAATCTTGATGATGTTGGGATAGCCTGGAATCTCGTGCTTACCGATTTTCTTTTGAATGTCTGATGTATATCCTGCGAAGGCAATTGGAAGTGCATAAAATTTATTGAGTTGAACTTTCTTTGATAGGAAGTTCTTGAACTTTTCATTTGATTCCATGTCTTTATCAGGAATTGAAAGCATGCTGAACAGTTCTGATTGATACCCTAAAATTTTTTCCAATAGATCTTTGATCCTTTGATTGCCAGATGTGAAGATCAGAACATGGCCTCTCTTTAATGCACCAGTGAACATCATGTTGATCGCTTCAACCGTGCAGGTGAATGCAGAGTCATTTATTTCAGAAGGCCTATCAATTTCTACAAGAATGTCCTTGATCGGATACAAGATCTGATTTTGGAGAACTAAGTCTTGGATTTCTGAGTTGAAAACTTTGCAGTCTCTCGGATCTGGCGTTGCAGTCATCGTCATAATTTGCTTTGAAAAACTGACTTTCCTGGATTGCTCTGCTAAGCAGGAAACAAGATCATCTGTGTAAACGCTTCTCTAGTGAATTTCATCCAAACAAAATCTGGTTTTCGAGAAAATATCAATCTTCTGCTTTCGGGCTTTGGTAAGCATCGTTAGCAATGTTTGTGGAGAAAACTAGCCAATAATAGGCTTATCGAATGAATCCATTTTATAACATTCAAGCATTTTCCTATAATCTGTCTCAATAATAGCCTGATCATTGAAGTGCTCTGTGAAGTCAGTTACTTTGTCATCAATGATTGACGCGCTTGGCTGAGTCATGATATAGAATGGGCGTTCCATGTTTTGGGAAAGTGCGAGAATGGAAAATAGGAAAGGTGTAATTCATTTTTTGCTGCTTCCTGTTGAGCTCTTTAAGTTTATTATTGGCGATTTCGCAGTGAAAAATTCCCAGAATAAATTGAATACAGGGAAAATGAGAACGTCGTTTTTAGATGGAACAAACGACATGTTGAAAATCGAACTGAATATCATCGACATTTGATTGTATAGAGGATGCTTTGAAAAATTGTCGTAAAAAGAAACGACAATGCCAATTGAATCTAAAACTTTTGTTGCCATTTCTACAAAATACTTGTAATCAGGTGATTTCTAACTAAAAGAACCTTTATAATTTTGGATTGCTTGAATGTCACTCAAAGTTAGTTTCATTTCACGTTGCATTGCAGTGAAGAATTTAGATATAACAAGTTCCTTGACTTCTTCAACTTTTTCAGCCAAATCGACTTGATTATGTTTTGTCAAATAATCTGATAATTTTGTAAGTTCGCCTTGGTAATCGTCATGTGTAATAACAGTTGCAGAAATGGTTGTATTTGTAGATTTAAGGTCTTTTACTGAGAGATCGTCTCTGTGAATTGATCGGCTATCATTTGATTTAGTTGATTTTTTACTAACATTATTCTGCTTAGATTTCTGGTTGTGATTTTGATTCTGCTTTGAATAGTTGTAGGATTTATAACTATTCATCGATTTTTCATCATTATGAAACTCTTGCTCATCCTTTGGCTTTGAGTTGTCACTATCTTCAATCTTCTGTTTATTTTCATTCTTTTGCTTATATTCATTTTTCTGTTTCTGTTCATTCTTCATCATATGATATCATTTGATTTCTTTTCATTTTTCGTATTGGATTCTTTTTTTGCTTCTTTTTATGCTTTGGCTTAGATTTGTCATTTTGTTTGTTATCAATTTTTTTTTCATTTCATTATTTGTATTTGATTCATCATTTTTTTTTTTTTTTTTTTTTTCATTTTTTTTTTTTTTTTTTTTTTTTTTTTTTAATTTTCGATTTTTTTTTTTTTTTTTTTCTTTTTTTTTTTCTTTTTTTCGATTTAACTTTTCATTTTGTTTTTTGTTTTTTTTTGTCCCCTTTACTTTATTTCCATCCTTCTTCATTTTGTTTTTTTTTAGAAAAAAATGAAGTTTTTTTTTTTTTATTCGAAATTTTTAAGGTAATAAAATTTTATAAAAAAAAATTATTATTAATTTTACTAATTTTTAT
>JALKBU010000012.1:0-144986 GCA_023091735.1 Trichomonas tenax | reverse complement strand
CATTGATCATGCAGGAAGCCACATTCATTCAGTTTACGGAAACACTGCCGACACCGGTTCAGGTACTGATTACATGCCTCCATACATTACTGTTTACACGTGGTATAGGGTTTATTAAATCCGAATAAATTTTCTCACTTAACCACTAAAATTATTTTTCAAATTTTTTACTTCATAAATTCCTTGCCGCTCTGCGGCTAAACCCCGTAGGGGTTTTCGCTTTCTTTTCTTAGTTAGTTAGTCATAAATTATTTTTTTAAATACGAATAAATTTTCTCTCATAACCACTAAAATTATTTTTCAAATTTTTTACTTCATAAATCCTTTCGCTTTCTTTTCTTAGTTAGTTAGTTAGTCATAAATTATTTTTAAAACTGAATACATTTTATAAAATCAGGAATTACAAAATCAAAATTAACGTTAATTTTGTAAGCAAATTCAAAAATTTATTTTCTATATGGGGGGAACCTAACTTGTAAAACTAACTCTGTCGTAAATATATTTAAAAGGATGTTCGGAGAAGCCACGGCGAAGTCGTGGATTCTGCGAACATCTAATTACTAACTTAAGTTTTAAAATTAATAATAACGTTTGTTTTGAAATAAATGAAAACTTTAATTTGTACATGGGGAGACCCAAGTTTGCACCACTGACTCTGACAAGGTCTGACGTGTAAAGTGTCACAATACTAACATTTCGCGGAGCTGCGGCGCAGTCGCAGATTCTGCGAAATGTTTATTACTAACTCTTCAGCACCATGAAGATGACTAGATAACAAAGATATTGCCGAAATTTTGAAAATCACTCCGAGTATAAGTGATATATAGATGGAGCTGTGGCAAAATAGTCCGCAGAACCATCTGTATATCACCCACACTCAGAAAATCAACACTCCAATCATATTGGCGGAAGTGTCTCTCTCAAGGGGAGTTAAAATTCCATGTAATTAATTATTATTCAGTTTTAATATGGGTATCTGTAAAGTATGATCTCAAGAAGCTAAGTTAATCAGCCAAACGGAGCGAGAACCTTTTTGAGATTGAAATAAAAAATAATTAGAACAAAGGCACTACTCTTCGTACTAATCCTTCTTATACAAAACATTTTTACTAGATTGAGTGAGATACGCTTCGGAGTTAAAGGCACTACTCTCTAACTTCTCTGCACATAAATTTGCTCGCGGGCAAATTAATGACACTTTTCCATCGTTTGAAAAATGGCCCCAATTTTTTCGCGGCAATTTTATAATCATATAATTTTAATCGATTAATATCAACATTATGATGATAAATCAAAATATTAATATAAAACTTCAAAATGCACGAAATTTATTTCATGCATTTATTATTTTGAGCGATAACAGTATAATATTAAAATGGTTAATGAATTTATATGTGATATATTAATAGAAATTATTTTCCAATCGAGTTATTTGAAAGGTTTTTCATTTTTCGATCGAAAAAAGTCTGCCAAAAATACAGGGTTAGAACGCAAAAATGAGGGATATTAATGGTTAAAAAGGGGTATAAATCAATATAAAGGGGTGTTTTTCGTGGATAAAACAGGGGAAATGGGAGAAAAAAGGGGGTGATAATAGATAGGGTTTATCAAATTTTATCAGGTGGTATTTTAAGTATCGCAGGTTAATGAATGAATATTTGGGGGATTTTCGAGTTCGCAATGCGCGCGATCTGTAAATCGGCAAAATTCGATGTTAGACAGTAAACAATGTCATATTTATGCTGCATGCGGCCGGTTTATCGGTATTTACGAAGATTTTCACAAAGTAATGTAATTACACGGCATCTGCAATTCTGCGTTTTGCTTGTTTTTCAAATTATTTTTTCATTTCATAATATTTATTCGCTGAAATTTAATTCGAAATTGCCATTGGAGTTGACGACTGTAAACTATAAATATAAACATATTCCGTCTGCTCATTGGGAATGCAAGCGAGTTCTTGAGATTGCTTTGATATATTCGAATATGGCAAATAATATGAAACTGAAAGCTGAGTTATTGTTTAGTATACTTTAATGGATGTATACAACAGTTTTTTCTATATAAAAAGTCGTATTATAACAAATAAAATTCAAAATAATATTCTTAAATCGTTTCCGTGGATAAAAACGTGTGATCTATGATTCCCACACCACAGATGTCTGTCTGGCATTTCCTGTTCCATAAATCAAATTGCATCATAATTGTCTACAATTTTTATTTGAAAACAATGCATACATTGGCTATAGAACATGTTTATATCACATTTATTATTGACCAAACATATGAAAAAAGCTCAAATTATTAAATATTCCAAACCATATGGTGCTGATTACATATTCAACTTTAAAAAATTGAAAGCTGAGAAAACGATGATTGATATTGAATATGTTTTCTCATTGAAAAAATTCATCGACAATTGTTATATCATATATCAGCTGCAATGTTTGTCCATCTATTTTTTGATTTACCCATGTAAATGCCCAGATTTTTAATAAATAGGCACAATTGGTATGTGCTGCATGGATAGTTTTTGGGGTATGGAGAACTCTCAGAATCCACTTCCTGTGGTTTTGTTTGGTTTCAATTTGAATGCGTGGGTTCAAAAAAAAATTTTTTAAATGCCATAAAAAATTAGCGGCTCTCAATTTGTGGAACCGATGAAACTAATTCAATGAGTCCTCAAATGGTATTTATTTAAATAGAGGGATGATGTACCCAGTGTTCTTTCCACAAGTGCAGTTCAACCAGCCGCTTATACAGTTTCCAAAGGGCGTTGATTCCTTCAGAGCTTCGATTGTAATGTTAGTCGAAACTTTGGAGATAGAACCAAAGCAGAATTACACAATCTCGCAGCTCTGCACGAGATTTGGATTCCAGAGGAGAAGGTTCTATGATGTAGTCAACGTTTTGGAGGCCGCTGGATGCTGCTCGAAAACGAATTTCGATTGCTTTACATGGCTCGGTTTATGCAATGTCAAACCACATCTTGAAATGATTGCCAAGAGCCACGCATTGTATTCACCAAACTCTGAGATGGAAGATCTTTTTCCGACCAGTGATTCCATCACGATTTCGAACCTCGCTAATCAGTTCTTGTTATCATTCTTGGCATTGAACAAGAAAGTCCTTGACATCAAGCAAATCGCTCTGTTTCTCAGCAGAGTTAATCTCAGATTCAAAACAACTCTTTGCAAGTTATACCAAATATCTCATATATTAGAAGTCGTAGGCATTATAGAGAAAACAGTTACGCCAGGAGAAGTCTTAATGGCTGACAGATACTTCCCAGAACAACCACCGAAATGCAGAGTGTTCCTCGACGTCGAAACACTCCTTAATAGAACACAGAAACCAGAGGAACATGATGTATTTGCAGACAGATGGGCTGCTTTCACAAAGATTCATGAAATTCCTCAACCAATGGTTATACCCATATTTTCTTCAATTCCTTCCCCAATTAGTGCATAAAATGTTTGTATTTAGAGATATTAACTGCTCAACTTTTTCTACTTTTTCAATCAAATTTCTCCATAAATTGCATTAATTTCCGCTCATATTTTCAAGGCTCACCGTTGCTAAAGCAAATAGGCTTAGATATGTTATTTATATTTGCTTAATAAAACATAGCATTCTATGATATAATTCCCGAAATTTCCTCACATTTTGGATATTATAATGAAAAATAGGGTCTGCATATTATGGATATATCAGATATTGTGTTATTTTCGATAAATTATAATGACGGAGAATTGAGAATGCCAATGGTCATTAGAATTCTCAAAAATATTGAATGGTATCCATTTTGAGTATTTATTTTGGCAATGAAATTTAGCTTCCTGTAGTATATTGATCATGTTTTTCGTTAAAATCTTGTGTTTTATTGAGTTTTTAGAACTGTTATTTTCATTTTGAGGAATTACGGGATTTAAATATAATATTTGTGCATTACATTATATACCATAAATGAATTTTGCTGTAGAATTGGATTCTGCATGAGATGATTAAATCGAGAAAACTATTATGAATCAAAAAGCCATATTTCTGCCTCCAAACAACTCCGACTATTATTGATATAACACATCTATGATCAAAAGAGAAGTTTGTGCTTACAGTTCTCTGATTTTATCCAATCAGCGCGAGACATATTGAGTAATCCCTATTTTTTCTTTTGGATTTAACATATGTAGGATGAATTCAATATACTCCATAAATAACTTAAGTTAAAATTTAGTTTTTGTTGTTCAAATCTCAATTGCTAAGCGATATCAATACATGTATGCATTCCACTGAAGAAGGATTTCATTGGTTTCGCATGTTGGGTAAATCGATGATAAACAAAATATTTCCCGTTATAAAAAAATCTAACTTCGTCTTATATATAGAATAATTAGACTCTTTGTATATTGATGGATTTATGATACAAAAAGTCCATTTCAGATTCTTTTACGTAAGATTTTATATCGAGTGTCGGACAAAAGTGCGCTATCGCCTTTTGACATTTGACATTTTACATGGCAAGTTGTTTTCTTCAAGCCTTGGCTGACGCTATAAGGCCATGGGTGTACTGTAATATTGGGTATTCTAGCTAGTCTGGCTTCCTTCTTTTTTGCTAAGATATCTTCAAAAATAAAATACTTGTTTAATTTTCTCGTTTTAGACTGGCGTCAAGTTTTCATCGATGTTACCATCGTAATTAACATTCCAAAAGTACGTCATGAAATTTGATTTTTTGAACATCAATGTTACTGATATCTAGACCATGGCTTGAAAGCAGTATGAACGACAACATACAGTAATGACACTGTTATAGTACAGAGAAAATCTGGTCTACATTTTTTGAGATCTCAATTCGAATATTCCGTTTAAACAAAATTTCGCATAAAAAAGAATATCTAGTATGTTTCCGTCTACTGGTTACTGCAGCTGATGCTTCTATTTTAAGCAAATCATTGTTTCTATTTACCATATGAAATTAGATTTTGTAAAAATATGTCTTTTTTTCGATTATTGTTAAATGAATTACATGCAAATGAAGAAAATTAATGTAATATCTTCTCATTCGTCATAAATATAAGATTGTTTTCCAATGCATGGGATTTCAGCTTTATGACTTTATACAAGATTGCACTCAAGTTTCTATAATACTGTTTATATTATATAATCACTCCTATTATTTAAAACATTTCTATTTCATCTACAAAGTCTTAAAAAACTAAAAGTCTCGAAAAAAAATAATTTAAAAAAATTTATATCAAATTATGTACATTTTTGTATCTTGAAAACTATAGAAGTAATTTTATTAAAATCTCTCGTATAAGTCGATCATAGTCACCAAAGTGTATAGCTGCAAATATAACCTCTATGTATCAGTAATTTTTACTCACCACACCTTTTGAAATTCAATTTTGATGATGAACAAAACAGCCATATAAATAACATTCACTATTAATGTGCTATTTAAATATCATGTTTTTAAGGTCAAAAAGCACAATAAAAATTGTTGAAAATGAAAATATCAAAGTAAATCGACTAAAAACTAATTATTTGGTGATTATGATTTATGAAAAGAAGATTTTTGATGTTAAAAATGAGACTAGATATAAAATAGGTCCAAAATGCGCAATTTTTGAGGCCGTGTATTTCCCTGTTTTATTGTTACAATTTGGAGAAATCTAAAATCGTTCAATGTTAATGAATTCTGGTATTATACAGTATAAGGAGCCCGAATTTAAAGTCAGAAGCGAAAACCGGGGAGATGATAGAAAAACGTGTTTTTTTTCTTAATGGGTTGTGGTAACTCTGCAGCGCAAGTTGCTGCGTCTCCAGAACCCAGCGAGAACGGAAACGGCAGTGCGCCACCGGAGTCCAGCGATGATCCTGTTGAGCCACTGTATATCACTACTGACGACTCTTTAATGATAACAACAGACACTTCTCCACTGATTTTGACGGATAAGAGTTTCATGCAGTCATCAATAATGTCTTTTGAATGTCTTACGATCACTGACTACCCAAGTTTCTTCAATCCTGTCGAGAAACCTTGCATTTTAGAATATCAGTTTCAATATCACATCGGCCACGGTTCTGCTTCCGATGTTTTTCTTGTAATCAATACAGAAAATAATATGCAGTACGCTGCAAAAGTCTATGACCCTAATTATTTATATCAGAAAAAGATTGGGACGCCAAACCAACCGATAGAAAAAGTATATAATGAAATAAAGCTGATGTCCATGTGTCAACATCCTAATATAGTCTCCCTTGTTGAAGTTTTGGACGATCAACCTACAAATTCGCTTGTTTTAATCATTCCTTACGCAGAAAAAGGAAGTCTTTCTAAGAGCAGCTGGAATGCAGAACGGCTTGATGAAAACGCTGCAAAAAACGTTTTTAGACAGATTGCTTCAGGATTAGATTATCTTCATTCTCTTAATGTTATACATCGTGACTTAAAGCCCGAAAACATATTGTGCTTCGAGGATGGTCACGTGGGAATATCTGATTTCTCTGTTTCTAAGCTGCTCCAGAATCCAGACGAACTTTTATCAGACACAGAGGGTACGCCGGTGTTCTATTCGCCTGAGATCTGCTCAGGAGATCCTTACGAAGGAAAACCAGCTGATTGCTGGGCTTTTGGAATTCTTTTATATTTAATGATTTACGGAAAGTTACCATTCTTTGAGCCCAATGATGAGAATATCATGAATACACACTTTTTTCATATATCACAAGTTATTTCAAATAATGAAATCGTTTTTCCTGATAATGTTAAAATATCTGCGGAATTACAGGATCTTTTTAGCCACGTGCTCCAAAGAGATCCAAAGAAGCGTTATACTAGCCACCAAATAGTTAATCATCCTTGGTTTAATTTTGATGAATAAATTGTTTGTATTTGTTTATATATCACTGGTATATTTCCTTCTTTCTTGATTTAATGATCAATGCACATGAAATTAATCATTATTTGAATATTTATTGATGACTGTTGAAAAAACAGATAAAGAAAACATGAACAAAAGGTAACAATCATGCGCTGAACTTTCTTCTTTATGTGGAGTAAATGTGATGCAATGGATGATCATATTGGATGTAAATTACATCACTTAATGTCAAAGCTAAAAATGAATGATTTGAGTTCATATGTATCTGATATTATACCAGTTGAAACATATAACAAAATTCTCCACTAATCAAACTCTAGAATTGCATTATGTTGAATGGAATAATCTGTTATAATAAGGTGATGTAAGTCTAATAAAAATCTGATATCTCCAATTTATAAAATGATCCTCTAATACTATACTACAATCATGTTTGAGTTATTTGAATTATAGATCATTCATATGTATGTTATGCTCTTTTATTCTACATCGAAACTGATCAAAAAATGAAAAAAAGGAATGAATATGTGTAGCTTGATATCTAGTTGAAGGGATAGAAGATATTTTCTATAAAATCGCAAAATGATGATGCTCTGATGAAAAAAAAAATCGAGAATACTAATTTGCGTCAAAAATGTATATTTACATGTCAAAAACAAAACTGACATAAATGAATCAAAAAAACAAAATTGAGTTGGACGAAGTCGAAATAAACCAACTGAAGATTCACGAGTTAGTCGCGAAAATATGTTTCCTTAAATCAGAGTTCAAAACGTTCGATCATATGTCGTTATTTCAATTGATTTTATTTTTGCTTGCATTTGTAAGCGTTGCCTATGCCTATTCTATGATGAATTGATGGCAATGTTGCATGTTAAATAAATACGTCCTGTTTAATGCTTATTAAACTCAAATATAAAATTTTCCAAAATTAATTTTCCGTTTAACCAAAAATTAATACTACAAAGTTAAAAAGATGTTTGATAAAGACAAAAATATTAATAAATTCATAAGATCGATGATATATTTTATAATAATAACAAATCATATCTAATTTGGAACTTCGAGACCCATTGAGACCCATCCCTCACGAAGGTTGTGAGGTCTTGCGAAGATTTCCAAATACATAGAATTTGGAAATACGCGTTCGATCAATTCGTAGATCTCGACTGGTTTATGGCTCTGGCGGAGACCTCTCTGTTGAATGATGAGATCGTTGAACTTATCAGCCTGCATGTTTTCGGGATCTTTGCCCTTCTTTCCGATAAGCACTGTCTCCTTGTTGTGCTGGAGATAATAACCATGAGAAGGCATGTAACGGCCGTACTTTGAGATCTTCACCCAGTTGAGATAAGTGAGAAATTCGTATCCCCAGTTCTTGAGGAGCTGTATACCTTTCTCGAGTTGCGAAGCGATAACCCACACGAAGATGTAACCGTTCTTCTGAATCTTGTGAAGTGGGATTTGGCCAATGGTATCGTTGTCGAGTTGATCGTAATTGATTGCGACACCTCTTGTGATTGTCGCCTGAGCGATGATCCACGGTGGGTCCATCGTGATAACATCGAACTGTGTAATTTCGCCGAGTTTATCGAACGGGAATGAACGGACATCGCAGGATATAGCGGCGGAATTCTTAATTGTTTCGTCGAAGGCGGGGATTACGGTGCACGTGCAGTCTCCTTTTGTGTCGTACTTCTTAATTTCGAGCTCAATCTTCTCGATTTCTTCGTCAAGCTGTTCGTCAGTAAGTGCTCTGATCTCGTTGACGTCTGTCTTGACGAGTTCTGCCTCATAACCGAAGTATTTGAGCTTGTCTGGGTCATCAGGTCTAAAGTTGGTCAAAAATGTGTTAACACCCCTGTATTTGGAGTTGATGTACTCCTCTGGGCGGAGAACGATGTCCTTCAACTTCGAAAATTCAACGAACTCGCATGGATCGCCACCTGGACAATGATGAAGGTCATCTTTCGAGAAATCGGTAACAAACTTAGCTGGTGGGTTGTAAGCCATCAAGCCGAGTGGAATTCCCTTGGATTTGTCCGTCCTTGACTGTCTAGGTTTCTCTCCCCAAGTGAAATCTCTTTGTTTACGCGGAGTCCTTCTTCTTTTTGGAAGAGCTTCGTCATCCGAGGAGGATTCCTGCTGCCAATCGCCGTCGTTGGAGTCATCTGAGTCAGAGAACTTGTAGGACGCGACTCTGCGATTTTTCAGCGCGCGTGTAGACATTTGTCACGTTTTTTGGCGCCAAAAATTGTTTTTCCATTTTGTGGCCTTTTTGGTTTCTTTCGGTGTTGTTATTGCGTTTTATGACGTTATTATCGAAATTTAGAAAATATGTACGTTTAAAATACCCGCTTAAATGGCCGAGACTTTGTTCACAGCAATATGTTCATAAAGAAATAAACGATCGATAAGGTTTTGTCGGGAAATACTGAAGCGCCAAAATTGTTTAATTTTATTATTCGTGATCACCTTATTAGTATTGAAGAATTACATGTTTTGAGATGAGTGCTTTGCGGTTATCGATATGTTGGAATGTCATTTTTAATTTGATAAATTCGAAAAATTTATTTTATTGTTTTGGATTGTTTTATTATTATGGAAAGATTATGCTTGAAGAGTATTGATGATTTTGCTATTAAATAGGTCTGAAATTCCTTTTTTCTAAATTTTTCTAATGATAAGTTATAAAGTATTGTTAGAAACGTTTATATACAATTACAATATAGACATATAGTATCAGCATAACATATCACAATGCTGATCTTTATTTCATAATTCAATATACTTTTTCACCAACAATATTATGTTTTCATGATGTTTCGATGTGTATTCTTCATAACATGAGTAAAAAATGAATCACTCCTTCTTAGGATATTGAGTTTCCTTTTCAATAGTCTTTGATTCATTCTACAGAAAAAGATTTAACAATGATCAATATGGATGACAAAACAATCATCATAGATCGTAAGGAACATTATATAGGTTCTGTTGGAGATATTTTCATGGTTATTATTTCTATTAACAAGATTATTTGTGATAAATTTCATATTGCATTGAATCATTTCATATTTTTCTATAAGATAACAAAACAAATCCTTTGGTATCAAAATCCAATGTGTACCAACCTTGAGAAACATTTTGTCAAATGAGAATAAATATCGAACGTTATAGCATCAAACTCTAATATAAAATTTTAAAAATTGTCTAAATAATGGTCACTGACGTCATTTTTCATCAAAGTAAAAAAGATGAAAATGACTCCGAGAACGAGAATGAATCAAAAAGTTTTTGGAATCACAGCTCCTTCGAGACAAGAAGATCCAGGAATCAAAATTGCAAGAAAATCACAACAAACTCCTTTCGAATATTTTCATAGCGAAGAATATAAATTTATTTGCAGTATTATTACTCGTTTTTCATCAGAAAGACCGGAAATGTACCTCAAGAGAGTCAAAGAACCACTTTTTCAAGCCCATCTTCGCAGAGTTTTAAATAGTGATATCGAAAAAGTGAATAAACTCAACGAAGCAACAAAATCTGATGAAAGAAATCGATTACTAGCTGAGTTGGATAACCTTCGCGAAGAGGATATGAAGCTAACACGCGCTTTAGACGAAATAGAAAGAACATATAACAATTTAAACAATACTTTCGCGAGATTGGTTTACGAATGCAATGAATCCGTTATTGGCAATGAAAGAAACACAGCTATGCTTCACGAAGAAGAATACGAAAGATTATTGGATCTTCATAAGACACAAAGAGCAGCTTTGAGACAAAGAGAGTATAGAGAACTCTATGCAGAAGGTAATGAAGCGCTTTTAGATATGCTTATAAAAGAAACAAATAAAAATTATGACGCAATGAAACAAATTGATGAAAGGATCAACAAAAGGAAAGAACACGATAAGGAAATCGCTTTCAAATTGAGTGAACTTCGTGTTGAATATGAAAATGCATTAGCGAAGAAATTTAACGCAAGAAATGAAGATTTGAAGGTATCAATGACCGAAATCATTGAATGGATACACAACAACGATCCATTTATAGCAATGAATGAGTTCGATGATAACGAAAAGAAGAAGAAAATTGAGATGAGTGTTTATGAATTGGTTCAATCGATAGGAGAAGGAAAATTACCTCAATACAGTCAATTGGATCCTCCAGAGGTACCAAAACTTCCTCCTTATGATATTAATATTTAAATATTTGTTTTTGTTTGTAATAAATATCCATGATTCAACAAATCTTTACAAAATTCTCATCACATCAATAAATTCTTTGTTTATCACAAATCATTGATTTTAATTTTATCAAATTATTGATTCAATAAAATCAATCGAAATCACAACCGTGAAAATATGTTCATAGAAAAGCTTTATCTAATTGTACTCTCCAAATTATTACATTTCAAAATCAAAAAAAATATTCGAAATATTATGCATAATAAAGGTTCTCATGATCAGATCTTCTATGTCTCATCTATACAGTGGCTTTTAGCCAAATATCGAAATAAAATAAATTCGCCAACAAATAATTTCATAGATAAACGAACATAAATATAACTCAAGATAACAACCGAGGAAGTAATGTATAGTGTTATAGTGGATGAAGTCCCCGGTGCAAAAATAAATTTTCCTATGATGAAAAAAATAGTATATCAAGTTCATGGCACATCGAATATGTGCAATTTTTGGACTTCTCTATGTGTGTTTGTAGATTTGGTCGCTATTCTCTTTGGCCAATTTTATTCGCATTAAAATGTGTATTAAAATGCGTTTTCTTTCTCTTTCATAGCGATAAACTCCTGTTTCCTTGCTGTATCGTCAGTTTTTTCATCAATAATTCGGATTTGAAGCGAAGATTGTTCGATTTGAGATTCGACCCAAAATAAATTAATGCGACTTATTAGACCTCATATTATTCAACATTCACATTTCCCTTCGACTATCGTATAACAACAATTCTTTATGTGAGAGTCTTCTAAGTTGGCCACAAAGATCATTTTTGTAAAATGAATTTTCAATGTGATTAAAATTTTTCGAAACATAGACCTGCCTATATACATGCAAAAGTGACATAAAAGTGACAAAATGCATCAAGCTGGCGCATGTCAAACCGCCGATCGTAAAAAATGACGTTAATATTAATGCAAAGACGTGTTATCCCTCTTCCTGATCGTTATGAATATGATCCAGAGCACTCTACGCCAAAAATTCACAATATAGATGCACTGATGTTAATGAATTTGGCCAGAGATGCCTTTATCATAATCGGAAAAATAGATTACAAAATCATCAACATTTTTATCCGGCATTAGTTGTGGATTGTGCAAACGAAAGCAGCAGAAGATGCACATATATTTCTTCCATATCGTTTTCGAAAGAATTATCCAGAGATTTTGAAATAAAAATGTTATTATGATTATTTTATTGTTAATCGAAACTTATTTTGTAGTTCATAGCTTCTGATATGTAATTGCGAAAATAAATTGTATTAAAACGTTATATAACTTTGATATTATTCGGTCATTGTAGACGGATATTATAAATATGTGCAGTGATCTCGAATATCTTAAAATTTTACCGTATTTTGATATCAAAAATTGATAAAGATAAATGGAGGCTTGATTTTGTAGGCATAAAAAGTATATATAACTAAAATCTAAATCTTTGCAATCGATTATTTAGCTTGTTCCTATGTTTTTTGACTCGAAATGTTGGTGATGTTTTGTTAAACATGAAATCATATCTTGAACACCGAAATAATATCGGCTGTAAATGAAAAAAAGGTGGTTAAGCTATTTTCTTTGTCAGAAATCGATATTGCGTATAATCTGATGAAAGATTTATGGCAAAAGTTAATGTACCATATGCTATTAGGTTCTTTGCAATGCGCTATTTACTACCCCACTAATTTTATGATCAGTGGATTGGAGCACCAGCCATAACAACTTATTTTTAACAAATAACCTTAATTTTTGGTTGAACAATTATTTAATAAACGCATCAAATAATCATTTGCAAGCCCATAAAATCCATTGAAAATAGATTTCGAAAGAATTTCAGAATAATTTGTTGAATTGCAATGGTGCAACACTAAATTGTCGTTCTATGACACCACACGAGCTCAGTGTATCATTTTAGAAACATTTGAGTACGGCTCCAAGCACCATGGCGCTGGTTGGTGGAGTTAACTCAATTTTCAATGTAGCTTCATATAGCAAAGATTACTTGATTCTGCAAATATATCAAACATTAGCTAGTGCATTAATACTTACTTCGTGTGTGAAAAAAATCCATATAAATACGCGGAAAATGTCAATTTAAGAAGAGCATAGAAATTTGTAAAAACAATTATAACCTTTTCCTTATCGTTCCACCATTGGTGGCGCCAAAGGTGCTGGTGGTACCTAAATTATAGCACCATTCTTGCATGTATACTTGCCTATACCTAGAATAGCTATGTTTTAAGGGTCCGCTATGTTTTAAAAATCGCGAATATTTTATGATGAGCAAAATGTTTTTTGCTTATTTTTGTGTTTATTAGCATTTCCATAAGACATCATATCTATTTATTGAAGAAAATCGATAATAGGAAATTGGCCAATTAAAACTTTTCAAAACTGCATAAATATGATCTTCTATTGATGCAAATATTGAATTCATCATCAGAAAAGTTATTAAAATTTGGAACAAAACATAATATATAGAATCAAAATATCATAATTTTAAAAATTGGAGAAATTGAAAGCGCAAACTGTTTTTAATATTTGCTTAACAGATGATGGCAGGCAATATTCGAGAATCTTAATTTTTCAAAAATAAAATCCAAAGATTTTATTAAAATTTAATTGTCCATTAAATGGAAATATTAAATTTATGATTTTTAGAACAACTAAATTTTCGAATCAAGTTTTATTGTATGTTAACATATAACATGCGCTGGAAATGCTGTTTATAATGATTTTGAGGTAAAATTTTGAGTTTTGTGATTTGATAAAAAATGCCCATCGCAAGGTGTATATGTGAGACCTCGAACACAAAGAAAAGTTTCAAAGGACGTTCGACCTCTTATCAAAGAATATATTGAGAGAATTTGTGAGATTAAAAAGCGGTTATTTTTGCATCACTTTCAACAATGGCCATTTCATACAAGTCACTTGGTCTCGTTAACTCCAAGGATATATTCGCCAAGGCTGTCAATGGCGGCTACGCTATCCCAGGATACAACTTCTCCAACCTTGAGCAGCTCCAGGCTATCATCACAGCCGCCGTCAAGTCTGAGTCCCCAGTTATCCTTCAGGTCTCTGCTGGCGCCCGCAAGTACGCTAACCAGACAATGCTCCGCTACATGGCTCAGGGTGCTTCTGAGTTCGCCAAGGAGATCCACCCAGAGCACAAACTCATCCCAATCGTCCTCCACCTCGATCACGGTGACTCCTTCGAGCTCTGCAAGAACTGCATCGATCTCGGCTTCTCATCTGTCATGATCGATGGTTCCCATCTCCCATACGATGAGAACGTCACCCTCACAAAGAAGGTCGTCGAGTACGCTCACTCCCGCCCAGACTACGTCACCGTCGAAGGTGAGCTCGGCGTTCTCGCTGGTGTCGAGGATGATGTCAAGGCTGAGCACCACACATACACACGCCCAGAGGAAGTTCAGGACTTCGTCTCAAAAACAGGCGTCGACTCCCTCGCCATCGCTATCGGCACATCCCACGGTGCCTACAAGTTCCCACCGGGCACAAAGGCTGAAATCCGCCTCGATATCCTCCACGAGATTGAGAAGAAGCTCCCAGGCTTCCCAATCGTTCTCCACGGCTCATCCTCCATCCCACAGGAGTACGTCGAGATGGTCAACAAGTACGGCGGCCACATGCCAGAGGCTGTCGGTATCCCAGAGCACCAGCTCCGTGAGGCTTCTAAGTCTGCTGTCTGCAAGATCAACATTGACTCCGATGGCAGAATGGTCATGACAGGCACAATCCGCCGCCTCTTCCACGAGCACCCAGAATGGTTCGACCCACGCCAGTACCTCGGTGAGGCTCGCACCAAGCTCACAGAGATGTACATGCGCAAGAACAAGGAGGTCCTTGGCTGCGCTGGCCATGCTTTCGACTAAACTTATTATTAATTATTAATAGGGAACTAAATCTTATTTTCTTTATTTTTCAAATTCAATTACCAAATTATCATATTTTCATGTTCTTCCTTTATATTCTTCTAGCCATGCCTCATAGAAGTTCAGAGATTGTTTGTTTTTATTGATAATGTTTTGAAATCAAAAAAGATCAACAACAATATCTTATGAAAAATATTCAAATTTTATTTATTTGTTTTGTGAATATAAACATTGATTTTACGAAAGATAAATAAGTAAATTTATTTACATTATACCAAATAATAATATTTATTAGAAGTATATTTGATAATATCAATTGTTGCAAAAATTCTGTTTCAAATTTCCTTCAATTATTGTTAAATTCGAAATATATTTAAAGGAACAATTGATTGCACAGTAGAGTAGAGAATGGCAGTGTGTTGTATCACTATATTATAAGATCAATTTTTACCAAACAAAAAAATTATTGTCAAACAAATTAATATCTTAGAAAATATCTGAATCCTTCTCCGGATCATCGCTGTCGTATCCCTTCTTTCCCTTCTTCGGCTCCTCGGACTCTATTGTGGACTCATTGAGTATCATCTGCTGAATGTTCTTTATCTTCTCCTCGGAGACAACAGGCTTCTGCGGAACTGGCGCTCCAGCCCTTCTCAGTCTGTCTCTGTAGGCGCTCTCCTGCTGCTCCTTGTTTGCGAGGATCTTCTGCAGCTTGATGCACTCAGCATACAGTGTGTGGAATCTCTCCTTCTTGCTGAGAGCGTCGTTCTTTATTGTCGAATGTTTAGCGTTGAGATCTCCGAGAATGAATTTCTGCGACAAATCAAAAACTGCTCTAACATCGCTTGGATCATCGATGTGCGCCTTAGCGAGCTGATTCATCTGGTCGTGCATCTTCGTGCGCTTCGCCTGTATGAGTCTGTATTCTTCGAGCATCTTCTGTTTCTCGTCGTTGAGACGTCTAAACTCTTCGACGATTGTTGCGTATTGCTCTCTAAGTCGTTGATCGACTTCTTCAAGCTGCACACGCTCCTGGTCGTAGCCTGCCCTATCCTCTGATAGAGCGGCCTTCTTAGCCATCATGTCTGCGTGTAATTTCGAGGCGTCGTCGCTTCCTTCTCTGAACAATTTGTCCTTTTCTTCGAGTAATGCATCTCTATCTTTTCTCAGTCTTTCTATCTCTTCCTGGAGCCCAGGGATCTTTCCTATCATCTTCTCAAGCTCTGCGATGCGGTCCTTGAGCGCCTGGATGTCGTCGTCGTTGTTGACAACGTGATCGAGCATTTTTTCTTTGAGTGCAAGAAATGCGCTGCGTAAAGCTTCTTGTCGCGCGTCCAAATGCTTGTACTGCTCCTTCAATATAGCTACGTGTGCGTTTCTGTCGTTTAAGATGTCCTGAAGTTCTTTGAGTGTATCTTGATCGAGATTTGGATCGTATAATTGCGAAAACAGTTCGAGAGCGGCTCTATCATCTGGTTTAAGGAGGTAATAGCAGCATTTGTAGCAATCTCGACGATATGGATCTTTTTCGTTGTCAATAAGTTGCTGTAGAAGCTTTCTGCACTTTGCAAACGTCGCCTGTCTCTTCAATTTCGAGGATTTTGGAATCGGACCTTTATGTTTAAATGGCTCATTCTCTTTATATCGAAGACCTTCCAAAATCGCTTTAAGTTTGTTTCTTTTCTCTATCAATCGCTGAGTTTCCTCGTTTGTGTCGATTATTTGCTGCTGAAGTTCTCCAATTTTCTGTTTTAGAGTGACAATTCGCTTATTTCCGCCAACATACGCGTTATAAGAACCAGCAATGGGATTTGAGTCCTTCCTTTCGACAAACTCCGGTGCCTTCGCTGTAATATAGTCCATTGCTTCTTTTCCGACGTAAAGATGAGCATAATCCGGTCTGAGAGGACTTGGATCGACGACATAGTCTAGGACGACATTTTTTGCCCTTTCTTCGGATTTTTTCGTCTTTGCTGAAGCCTCTTTCAGATTTTGTTTTAGTAAAGTTATCCGTTGTGTTCTTTTTGTCAATTCGTCATCGAGCTCCAGGACGAGCGCTTCGAGCTCCTCTCGCGGCAGCTCCCTTATGTCCCGCCCGTTCGGCGCAAGCTTCTGTAATGGGCGGGTCTTCATCTAACGTTTATAATTTATTTCATTATGCCACGTAAACTTGATTTTGTCATGTAAATAATATTTGCCAAATAATTTTATTTTTGACATATAAATATTCATTTTGAATTATTTACATATTAATTTCCGAGTTCTACATGACAAATGTTTTAATCATTTCATGGGACAACAATTTGATCATTTGAATGATACAAATCTGATGCCGTTGACAAGATCTAGCTTTTGGAATTCTTGAAAAATATCAAAATATGTATTCTCAATTAAAGTATATATATCAATTGTAATGAAACTGGAGGGACACGGCAATATATAGGCAATACTAGTTCTCTCTAGTTCTAAGTTTGCTTCATGAAATTCAAAAAAGAAATCACTTGTTCTTCATGAAACTAGGAACGATAGCATTCATGAAGGTAAATACACCGTTAAAGTGATGTCGATTAATTTTAAGATTTATATATCTTCAAGATTGAATATAGAAAATTAAGCTGAATAAATGGTAGAGAACAATATAATGTTGATTTTATTCATAATTATATAGTAAAATTTCATAAATTGTTGTTTCAATCCTGATAAAGTTGTGATGGAAGCAATTTATAAAGAAATGGATGAAAAATCATCTTTCCCTAGATTAAGCATACTCTCTAAAAGTAGTATCATCACATCTTTAGCTTTTTTCGAAGATAATATTGAAAAAGATATAAATCTTCAACACTTTGAAGAAATATTCCATTATTATCTTGATGGGAACTATCAAAACATAGTTGAAAGTCTTATGACCTCTACAATTGATAATTTAATTAGCATAATTATATCATTCGATAATTTTCCAATTCAGCACTTTATGGGTATTATACTCCATCTGGCTCATTTAGATTTTGAATCCAACATTATCAGTTTCCTTCATGAAATCATAATATCAATGATATCAATTCAAATTAAGAATATTAATCAACAACTCATTGAAAATATATTAGAACTCGCTATAAATAAACAAGAAATCGACTTTAAACAGAGATTAAAGCTTGTTTCATATACTGCAGAATATTCTCAAGAAATGAAAGAAAAAGGTCTTTGTTTTATGAATTTTGAGATTTTTCAAACCTTTATTGACAAGAAAGATCTGACATCAATAGGCATTATTGTATTCTTTTTGGGAAAATTTGATTCAATATCAATGAATAATGAAATGATCAGTGATATTCTATTATTTATGCATAATGTTCTCTCTATCGGTGATAACAGATTAATTAATCCAGTTTTTCACTTCATAACAAATTTTTTTCAAAATCCAAATGTTATTAATGTATTTATTGAACATCCAATAATACAAATCATTGACAAACTTCTTCAAAATGAAAATCTCGACCAATTGGAGCAAATAACATCAATTTATTTAATGATTTCAAAACAAATTCAGCTTCCTGACTTTATTATTCAGTCTTTGATAGGTTGCATATCACGAATGGAGACTGCTGATACTAAAATGAATGTGTTCTTCATCAATTGCGCAAAAATATTTAGAAAAAATTTTGCCAAATATAAAAACACTGAAATACTCAACGAAATACTTCTTTCAATGATAATACTAATACAGGATGTATCATATTCCGTCAAAGATGCAGCAATTAAAACAATTTGCGAATTCATTCAAATTATTGAGCAATCAGACTTGCAAACAATAATAGACATGGAGATAATGATCTACCTTGCTGATTTTATTGATGAAACACATCCAACAACGTGTAAAATCGTCTGCGCGAGTCTTGAAAAAATTTACAAGATTTCTTTGACTTGCAACATGTCTGAAGATATCTTAAACATCATGTATAGCACTGGAATAGCTGAAGATCTTCTAGATCTCGATGAGCCCGATGATTTTGGAGTCTCAACTCTCCTTGAAGTGTTTATTTCTCGAGAAACATCAAATTGTCATATAAAATAATCAGCGATTGATCAATGAATGTAATTCTTTGATTCTATAATCTATACATATGGAGCTAACATAACAAGATGTTATTATTATGCGTTGTAAAAAGATTAAGGATTCTATCAAATGCAAAAGTGATTATATCTAGAGATTCATCCAATTAACAAAAAGAACTTTTAACGATTGATAAATGAACGTAATTCTTCCATTCTATAATATGCGCCTATGGAATTAACATGCCACGATGTTATTATTATGTGTTGCAAAAAAAGTTTAAAATTGATATTCAAGTTTGAAAATTTCGTTGAAAAAATGAATAATATTTTCAACTATGCTCACCCGAGAAAGTTATAATAATAATAAATAGTTATTACATCATTTTTACTATATTATTAGAGTTAAGGATTTTAAAATAGTTTTTTATTGAAAGGAAAAAACGGTTTTTCAAAATCAAATAATATCAAAAAGTGAATATTGCATTCTGCGAAAATGCTTTGCATTCAATTTGATGTTGATAATCATTATCCTCAGATGTCACTTTTCATGTTAGATGCCCTTAATTTTAATAATTCATTTGAAAAAACTTGCAATTAATTGATAATTTATATGCAACTGATCACGATGATTGAAGCACCTATTATATGTGAATCCAAAACATCATTCTTCCAATCTTTTAACATTGAAAATATTGATAGAGTTATTATTTTTAGAAACAACAACAAAATAAAACAAGTTATTCTTCTTCACCAAAGATCTCTTCAAACAAGTCCTGAACCTGGAAAGCGAGATCTGAAACCATTGAATCTTCGTTATCAGTGAATTCCTGAACAATGTCGCGAATGAAGGGTCTTTCTCCAACCATTTGGATCCAGTCTGGTTTGTTATTCTTCTGCGCGAATTTCAAGAGGTTCTTTATTGCCAATAAGAAGTATTCACATGAGCTTGAGTCTTCGACATCGTACATAATCTCAAATGCATCAAGCATCTGTGTGCGAAGCATTGTTTCGAGAATGACTTCGTTCTGCGATGTCATCAATATCGCAGTTAAAATCATCAATGAATCGATTCTTATAAGGAAAACTTCCTGCGAAAACAGTTGAAGGACAATTTCAAACAGTCTTGAAGTAACAAAGTTTTGGATAACAATATCACTTACTTTGATGATTATCGATAAATTGAACAAGAAAGCATCGATATCTCTATTCGATCCATTGAGAAGTGGTGCAACAGCAGAAAAGAATTCCTCTGTGAAATACTTCTCACACAAAGCTTGCTCTCCTTCGCACAACTTGGCAATAGCGAGAAATGCTTCGATATTGATATCAAAGTTCGAAAATTCTTTCTGGTTAATAATAAAATCAATGATATCATTATCATAATGCTGAACGAAATAATTTGAGCGCCTTTCGGGTGAAATACTCACGTTATACCTTATTGCTCTTAATATGTTCGTTATCACACGCGGAAGAGGCACTTGGAGGTATTCTCTGAGTGAAGGAACGAGATTATCCGCGTATTCAAGAGCTTCACATCTCTTGAACAAGTTCATGATGATACTGCTGATGGCGATGTTCATTGCGGTCATATCTGAGTTCTCCAGGAAGCCTGCATCGAATATGCCAAGAGATGGGTCTTGATCGACAGCAGTTTGGAATGCTTGGATTTTTTCAGGTTCTTGTGATGAAAGTTGCTCAGATATTAAATATTTCCACTTAAAGAACACATTGATGAGATCCTCTTCGACAGCAGTCTTCAGGAAATCATCGTTCGAAATAATAATTTGATCAACGGAGGCTGCGAGATATCGATAAGTTGAGATGTGTGTATTTTCGTCTTTGATGCAATTGATGACGAAATTCTGGAACTCTGTCTCCAAAAGTGTATCGCTAAGACGTTTATCACAGAAGAAAAACTCAGTGAATAAATAAAAAACTTGATTTATAACAGGTGTTGGGTTTGACATCTGAATCAGTGTCATAAGGTGCTTAACTAAGTTGTGTTCTAGCAGCTGTTCGGTTGGCATTCGATATTTTGATAATTCATTTAATGTTAACTTGAGATTATCGTTCTCCATGTATATGTTCTTGTATAGCTCAATGATTTGAGGCTTGTTTTCTGTATTTGTGTTGTATAAATCGTTAATGTATTGAATTAGTTTTGTTAAAACAAAAGGAAGTTGAAACTGCAGCTCTCTCGTTCGAAATTTGGAATCTTCGTACAAAGGCAAGTATTTGAGATCCTCTTTTTGTTTTTGTTTACGCTGATTTTCTAAGAATATATTCATTTTGTTTTTTCTACCAAATATTTTTTTTTTGACTTTCTGACATTGTAAAGAATCGAGTTAAAAATTTATCATTTTTGCCACGTAAATTTTTTTTCTGACTTTGCAAAGAAAAAATCAATCTTGACACGTAAATATATATTCTGACATTGTAAATTAATTGTGACATATAAATAGATTTCAATCATTAAAAAATGTCCAAAATATTTATTCCTAAAAATGATAAAATAAAGAATGATGACTTATCAATGAATACCATTGACGATAGCCTGCAAGGTCTATTGATATAAAGCTTTTAATCACAGAAAAACAATCTTCGAAACAAGAGAAAACAACAAAGTTTATTTAAAACTTCTGCGAATGAAGATTAGTGCAGATGATTGCGATGGGCCAAAGAGCTTTGGCTTTCGCTCAGCTTGTTTTATTTCAATCAATGAAAAGGACGGAAAGTCATAGCAATTTGATGTCGTCGAAAAGTGAAAAAGGATCGAATTACTGTCTCCATTTATTCCCACGATATTTGGTTCAGCTTTAGCATAAACTGAAGCCGCAGGGTTATACACATATGAGTTTGTGATTAAAACACTTCCTCCAAAAACAATATAAACCAAATAATTGTTCGATTGATTGTTATCTTTAATAACACAAGAATCAAATTTTACAGTCCCATAACAATAAAGAATTCCATCTAAGCCTGTTCCAATTCCTGACCTTTGTTTGATGATGTTACATGAGTAAATCCATTTGCCATTCCAAACACAAGACCTAAATCTTTCGTCGCAGTACCATTATAGAAATTAGAATTTGAAAGAGATATATTCAGCCTGAATATAGCCTATATAAAAAGCTCAAATATCGTCCATTTATCAGATTTGTGCAATTCATTTGATTGATATGTATAACACCATGGAGACTACAAAATGCTCCATCTCCACTACCATTAAGATTTGAGATTGAGCATTCGTACATATAGTTTTTACATGTTGCATTTTCTGCGACATAGACAGAAGAATGTTTGCCAGAGTTGTTAAAATAACAGTTGGAACAACAAACCTTACTTTGAATACATTGCCCAGCCGTGTAGATTAATATATTTCCACCTAAGAGAGTAGATTCATAAGATGTAAATCTGAAAACAGCATTTTCAACAAGAATCGTCGTGTTATCTCCTGTGCCCGATTTTATGTAAGAAATTGACTTGCTTTTCATATGCAGAAAGACAACATGATGAATATAATACCATTCATTTGTAGCAATTTTGATAGCTTGATTATCTTCAACATTGGAAACGAGTTTAGTGTAACTTGGAGATCTGAATAATTCAGCCCATTCTTTGCAGCAAATAAAGTTTTTCATGGAATAAGTTGGACCAATGGCGTTCAGAATGCATTGCTATTATCATAAACATAAAAAGCGGATGAAATCAACTTTACATCAGCACTTAAATGCATTCATTATTTAGAACTAAGGACTCTGAAAGAGGAAATGGATGAATTTAATTAGATATCGATAGGAACTTATTTAAAAACGTACAAAGTCTGCTTCGACACTTAATAAGATACAAAAGGGAACAATGCTCTTGTGGAATTTGATACATTTGACTTGATCTAGAGCTTAAACTATGGGATTAGATAGTTGAACATCAAATTTCATGTTTTGGAAAGGAAGTAAAGGCAATAACTTATAAATCACATAAAGAATATTAGAATTTTGTGTAAATCACTGAATAATAAAAATAAAGTTGTAGGAAAAGAATCAGAATATTTTTGAAAGGTACGGAAACTCTTAACCTTATTTTACCACGGAAACTTCATTCAGTAAAGTTTTTACTGCAAGCTATTGGATTTAATTATTCCACATCATATTACTCTACAATACATCTAATAGTTATTGGGTAAGCAAAGATGTATAAAATGCCAAGAAAATAAAGTTTAATTTGATATTAAAAAGCAACTAAGTTGTTTATGCCTCATAATGATAGGATAAACTTCTTATACAAAAATATTGATATCCATCACCAAAAACATAAACATAATTTTTCAATAACTTCAAAAAAATATTGGTGCATAGGATTTGCTAATGGTTTAAGTATATTGTTAGATCCCATTAGTAAGTAAATATGTCTAAATGTGATTACAAGAAAACTATTACAACTTGAGATTCGAATTGAATCTCGAGATATATTATAATATCTCGTTATTTTTAATACTCGCAATGATAACTTGTACTGTTGTGAGCTTAATGAACTATAATTATTTACATCTGGTCGTTTCTGATATTTTTCAATATTTTGAAAGTTAAATTAGTGAGAATTTAAACATATAACAGATATTTGCATTCATTCTTATTTGCAGATAACTGACTTTTACTAAGACAGCAAGACACAAACAATCGTAAAGCATGCATTTACCTTTTTTGACAATTTGTCTGTAAACATATTACATGTCAGATTTCCACTTTGCATCAAGACTCTGCAAAAAGACATTCTAGTTTAGACGTTGTGAAGCGAAATGCCTTTTTTTGGTTCTATTTAAGATTTCTCAATAAAAAATCAATTTTGACCAAGTTTGGTGCGTTTTTGCTTGATCTGTGCAGAACTCCGATATAATTTATCAAGAATAAAGCATGATCGACGTGACAAATGAACCCAAAATACATAAAGATTCAGAAAAAGTGATTATAAAGAGTTGATAAAGAATATTCTTCAATAAGTGGTTTCTAATATCAAATATGTTCGGTACCAATCATCAAGAGTATGCTGCATTACGTTCAAAAAGAACAGAAAGTAATTCATGACAAAAATATTCAAAATCTGCAATCTTTATTGATTTTTGTATTGTTTTGATTTCCAATAGATAGCACATTAGGATATTATATTAAATTCATGCTTATATTTTTAAATATATTTCAATTTTCTTTGTTTTAATGATATTTTAAAGATAAAAAGAAAAAAATTAAACATATCTCGACTCGAACCTTAGATTTACTGACGCTTTTCCATAACTTAACCATTAGACCAATCTGACAATGTAATATTTTTCGAAAATCAGGTATTTAACCTTTTCCAACCATTCCCACTTTTTTTGTTCGCGGGTAATTGATATAGGAGTCATTTTTTCGTTTTCAATCCTAGATAAATATATAACACGATTATTATACTAGGTTGCTATATATTAACCCGGGGGCCTTGCCGTACCAAATTTCGATAAAATTGAAATTTCGCAAAATTTTAAATTTTTTTAATCCTATTCAAAAACTCCAAAGTTTCCCCTGTATATCTCACAATTTTTTTCTATAGCCGCCCTCACACTAACATCACATATACCTATGCAGTCTATTGCTTGAATAAGGAAAAATCCTATGTGCGGATTCTAGTTTCTGTACCTTTTATTTTTGTGCATGGTAGGAAAAGAGTTGGCAAGTAATATAGAACATCATGAGTTCCTTCAAATTAAATTCCTTAAATCTTTGTTCATGATGAAATATAAAATCTATAACTTGTAATTAACCTTGTTTGGTAATTCGGAAACTGCAAATCATTAAAACATAACGATATGGATATATTGATAAAGGAAATGCTCAAAAATAATTTTTAAAATTTGATATTTAAGGAAAAAACTCAAGATTAGACAGCGAAATCGATGTAAAATAGCACAATTTCACAAGAAAGTCTATATCTCGAATATCTTTGCTTGGTTGCATGACAAACCGCTGTCAATTTGCCAAATAAATGTTAGGATTGTTATTTGCGCTTTCCAGCTGTTTGTACATTCCATTCAGCGAAACCGCATACATGATCTTCGACTCATACTCCGACCGACAGTTTGGTGCTGTTTTGAAGCGCCACGAGTTCGTTGTTGCTCTTTTCATAAATATGTCAGCTGAAGGCGTTGAAGCTTTCATGGACGAGTTCTCGAAATTGCCGACAGTTTTCTCTGAGGACGTCAAGTTCTGCGTCCTTCAGACAGATAAAGCAAAGAGATTAACAAGACAATTCGCAACTTACTTACCACAAGTTTCTTTCTTCGTTAAAGGCGAAATTTCATACTCCATTCCATTCCCTGCCACAGAAATGGAACTTTTGTCCGCAGTTGATGTCTTCCTTCGTCCATCTTTGCCAACTTTCTCAGATTCAGCCAAAGTTTACCAATCATTCGGTGACACAGCATACACAGTCATCGCTCCACCGAACCTCGTTGAGAACGCACGTGATTACGTTGTTCAAATCTCTGATAATGTTGGATCTTTCAATATCATCGGTGCTACACCAGATACACTCAAGCAGATGGGCTACAGTGGCCAAAAGATCTGCATTTACCGCAAGAACGACAAGATTATCAAGGAAGTTAAGGATTATAAGGAATTCATGGCTGCAACACGCCCAACATTCTATCCAAAGGTTGACATGGAGATGGCAACACAGTTTGAGGGCCTTACAGCTCTCCTTTGCGTTGAAGAGACAGCAACAAATGAGCAGAAAGAACAAATCGCTGCTCTCGGCGCTAAGTACCAAAATCTCACATTCGGTATCATCAACAAGAAGGAGCTCGACAACCTCGATATTATGACAGGCGGAAAGACATCAAAGTTCCCATGCTTAGTTATGTATTATTGGGATTATTATATCTATTATCCTGTTCAGCCATTCGATGCCAACGTTGAGAACTTCATCCGCGATGTGGTCACATCAAAGGTCGAGCCAGTCTTCCCATCAGAGGCCGTCCCAGAGAAGCAGGAGGACCCATACGCCATCAAGGTCGTCGGATCTAACTACGAGGAGTTCGTCTCAGACAAGGACAATGATGTCATCATGTTCTTCCTCGGCGCGGATAAGGAGGGACTCCGCCAGGCCCACAAGATCGCTAAGTACGTCAAGAAGCAGAACATCACTGGAATCAAAGTCGGATATATCATCACAGCAATCAACTCCTGCAAGAACATGTTCCCACGCTTAGTCTTCGAACCACAGATCAACTTCTTCCCGAAGCACGACAAGACAGCCGACTACATCCATTACGGCGCACCGACAGTCTACGGACTTCTCGAGGGTCTCAAGAGATTCTCCAAGCAGGAGATCCCACTCAACACATCCACATTCAAGTTCTCTCTCGAGCTTAAGTATCTCATCGACCTCGTTCAGGACTTCGACGAACTTCTTCCAGCTGACAGAGCTGCAGCTGCTGACTTCGTTCTCCACAGAGGAAAGCAGATCGGCTTCGGCAACAGCCTCGAAATGATCATCAACGCTGTCTACAACGCTGCTGGTGGAATCGTCGTCGGCTTCGATGATGCTAAGATCGCTGAGGAGTTCGAGCACGATTCCGACGACTTCGTTGAACCAGAGGTCGAAGAAGAGCTCGTCAGACAGACATACCCAGACAAGCAGCCACGCACGCACAGGCACAACCACCGCAGACATCACGCTGACGGCAACATCTACGAGTAAATTTTCTCATTTTTCTTCAACCTTTATATATCGCAATCACCACAACCCATACATCAAAATTATCAACTAATTTCAGAATAAATTGGACAAATATATTTTAAATAAATATTTTTTTCATATCTAAGTATATGGTTTAAATATTAGTTCTTTATAACGAAAAAAGATGATCGGCAAAATAATTAAGTGATGAAAAACCAAAATATATTTTACGAAAAATATTTTTTTGAAACATCTATAAACAATTTAAGGACTATGCTTATGTTGAAGGAAAATAATGATTGGTAATAGGGAGAAGTTATAAAAAAGGAGAATAAATAATTTGCTAAGAATATTGTTTTGAAATATCTATATATGACTTCAAGAATATATTTAAATTTAGGAAGATTGAATGTTAGTGATAGAGAGAAGTTATAAAAAAGGAAATTATATTTTGATAAAAATATTATAAACGACAACATATAAATTTTTCTTAGTAAATCGATTTTAATATGCAATGGAATACCATATTTAGATTTAAAGAAGAAAAATAAAAATATTTTTGTCACTTTTCGATATTCGTTATATGAAAGGAGCATTGAAGGCGATCGAATCGGGCGATGTTGAGGCCCTAAAGAAGGCACTGGAAGGAGTGCCGGAGATAAATAGTACAGTTCTTCATATTATTTTCCAAAAGATCTCCTCTATTTAGCCGCAGAAAAAAAGAATTTACAACTTTGTGAAATACTTCTTGAGAAAGGTGCTAATCCTAACCGCATAGGAATTCTTTATATTTTTATTCATCAGAAATTGCCGCTATTCACATTGCCGCGCAGGATAAGGAATTATTTGTTTTGATGCTTAAATATGGAGGTGATGTTAACACAGAAGACTCGCATCAGAAGACAGCGCTCTTTTACGCTGTTGATTCAAATAATATCGACAACACAAAGAAAATTATTTCATCTGGAGACACAGCTTCGCATATTTGCAACGATAAGAGAACAGCGTTACACGATGCCGCCGAACGTGGTAACTGCGACATTGCTCAAGCATTGATTGACGCTGGCGTTGACGTAAATTCACAGAACTGGAACAACGTCACACCATTGCACCTCGCTGCACACTACGGAAGGTTCGATATGGTCCAGTTGCTCCTTGAGAACGGTGCTGCTATCGATGCACAAGATGATGATGGAAATTCACCGCTTCACATCGCTGCTAAGCACAACCACGCTGATATCTGCAAGTACCTCATTAGCTCTGGAGCAGACCACATGGCTGTTAACAAAGATGGACTCAAGGCTGCTGAAATTGCACCGGAAGCTTTGAAGAAGCAACTTAACGACTTCATCATCGAGACATTGATGAACAAGTCGCGTGGAATTGAAGTTTCTAGCTCTAACTTGGGCATCTGCGTCTTCTGCCAGAAGGAGCAGGCTTGTTACACATTCTTACCATGTCATCACGTTTCTCTCTGCGAAGATTGTTATCAGGAGAACCAGGACAAGCTTAAGTTCTGTCCAATGTGCCGCAAAACACTCAAACTTGTCAAGAAAGACAATTGAAATTAAAACGTTTCTAATTTTTATATTTAAACACTCCCATATTACATCATATCACCAAAAACAGTCAAAAGGATCTCATTTTATATCATATATGAAGATTAATATATATCAAAAATGTAATTTTGGATAAATCTTAAAAATAACGTGAATATAAGGTAAAAAAGTGCTAAAGATTATGATGATTGAAGAGATTTTGCGGAAAAAGAATTTTGAGATATGATTTGGCCCAATAAAAAATCAATTCTTATATATTTAATAATATAAGTTTATGTGTATTTTAGATTGTGCTTGGGAAGAGCATAACACGAACCTGCTTGCCGAGCATCTGTGGTGGAAGATTCTTCTCGAACTTAGCGCGAACGACACCAGAGTTGCCGTGTGGCTGTGTGATGACACCCCAGTTGATGAATTCCTGCTTGTCGAACTTCCAGACAGAGGCAACCTTCTTGCCAGCATAGAACTGGGCCTCTTCCTTGGAAACAACGCCCTGGATCTCGAGGAGAGCCTGGTTAGGCTTGATGATGCGCTTGGAGCGGCGGAAAGAAACGAATGTAGCTGGAACGAAAAGCTTTGTCTGCTCAGACATTGCAAAAAGGGGAGCCAAACCTCCGTCACTTTTTATTGACGATTTTTGGCACTTTTAGAGTTATCTCGTTTCGGCTATAACCTTAAAGTCATTTTTAAATTTAACCTTATGCCAAGTGTCAGTTTTCGAAATATAACTTTATGATGATTGTCACATTTCATTTTTTAACCTTATAAATTCTTGAAATAGAGACTTAGAGCTATTTCAATGAAAAAATGCAACAAAAGTATTTATGATCAAAAAAATTAAATAATCTTTTGTTAAAAAGGGTGAGATAAAGCTGAATGCGATGATGATGATATGATGACTTATCACCTGCATATGTATCCTATTAAATATCAATACCCAATCTGTTCATTTTTAGTAATCTTGATTTTATCTCGTTATTATTCACTTGATTTGTCCATTTTCAACGCAAACAAATCAGTGTCTACTAAATGTTGGACTTACAGGATAAAAATGTGTTGCTTTTTATTAGCAAAATATTTAATTTTAATTTGCAACCCTTACTTTTCATCCACATAGCATGCAAACAACATGAGTAATGATAATCCGTCAGTTAACATCAAAATAAATCAAGACATTTTTTTGATATAATATTGAATAATATATTTTTCATGCTTTATATATCCACAACATTTTAGATGGGAAAATTTTTCATTTGCCACCAAAATTAGACCTTAAATATTCATACTGGTGGAGAAAAATCGAGATGTTTGAGTAGGCGTAGAAAATTCAGTGACGCCCCCGTTTTGAGTGTTTATTTTTCAAAAGGATTGTCAAAAAATATTTTAATTTTCTAAATCTATTGAAGGAGGAAATTTTGTATAAAGCTGGGTTTTAAGAGAAAAGAAGTGTTTTAACTCTCAAATTTGGTTTTTAGCGACCAAAACTGGCAAAATTAGCATTACCATTATGTTATTGTTATAATAAACAATATTTTAAAAAGTGGATAAGGTTAAAAGTCATGTTTTTCACAATTTATTTGACATTTTTACATTAATAAAATAGTATATATGATATGGATTATTTTTCCAACGTTTTTATTTTTGAATACTTTATTTCTATTAATCAATAATTTCAGCATATTCATTGGGAGGCTATGAGTATAAGTTGGTATATCACATTAAAAACATGTAATATGTGCATGCATCTATGTATATTGTCATCTCCGCAATGATTTCGTGTATTTATAAATTCAGATACTGAACAATTATTCAATTAGGAGCTTGCATTATTTTTAATATGTTACTATGTTGTTTGCATGTGATATATTTATAATAAATATTGCCATTTACTCAATAATAAGCTGATATCAAATTGTTAATGAAAAATGTGAAACGATATTATATATGTTTAACACTACAACTATGTATGGCATCACATAAGAGTTATATTTGCCCATACATGTTTGATCTGGTTCTGACCCCCAGAGTTGATACCCTTCTAATAATAAACGAACTAAATTTACTGCCCTGATGAGAATATGAGAAATAAATTTTTGATGAAATTGAACTTCATTTGTTCTTCGTTATTGAACGCTGAACAAAGAGATTTCTTCTTTTATGTGTCTTTTCTATCTCGCGATATTACCAAAATTCATAATATGAATGATTTTTAATCGTGCATATATTTTATTGAACCACAAGAACGAAGCATTAATAATGGGTTTAATAGACATACAAATGGACTTTTAAAATCCAATTTCATTTTCTCTTTCAGAAGAATAATAAAAAAAATATACCGCAGAATGTTCTTTATTATACAAATATGATGATCATCATATCAATTCCATCGTATCAGAAATCTCATAATTTGAGATTTTATTAATTCGATAATAGTATATCAATATTTCCGGCCGATTAATGGAATAAATGACTTGCAGTATTGTTTTCAATATAAAAAGTCATTTAATAATAATAATCATTACCAATAACTTTAAAAAAAAATAGGAATAATATTGAAATTTGATTCAATTTTCATGAATGAAATAGATTTGCGCATTATAAATGGGCAGAAAAATCATTTCAATCCAATAATATCCATAAATCCAAAAATAAACATCCACTTTTATCTGGCATTTATACTATATATAAGCAGTTCTTTCATTGCTGAATCATTCGCAAGATAATTGTTCATATTTTTCAATTTTTAACTTTTTGAGCGATAAACTCCAAATGATCATGAGCAGTATATTATCTATTGGAAATTTCCTTTCTATCATCGAAGTGACAGCCCTTTAATGAGTCAAAATACGCATGAATATGTTCACTTAAACAAATAATGAACAAAATCAAAATATTTCTGCAGTACAATGAAGCAGTTTCTGATATCTTCCTCTAAATTTGTTTCCGATGAAAAAAGATTCATAATCAAAATAATTAATGAAATATTAATATACCCATTGAATAGTATCAGATTTTTGAAGTAAACAGGTCAAATCTATAAAATAATGAAAATAAAATGAAACTAAAAATAAAGCATCTTTATTGTATAAAATCAACATATACGATAATATACGAATTTTTGTGTAAATGCGAAGTGTATTTAAGAAGTTGTGTTAAATTTCAATGCGTCAAAATAAAAATAATTGACACAATTTTGTTGACCACATTTTAACAGGCAAAAACAGTTTTAGGGAGAATTTGCTCTCTATGATCGCAAACATATTTTTTTTCATTAAATCAACATTTTCGTAAACTCTCAAATTTGAGATTGCATTGAAATTTTTGTGACCGTGTCAAAAATTATATTGAAACATAAAAATCTTCAAATTTTGTTTTTTTTTTCTCATTTTGCGACTGTTTTTTCAACGTAGCCGCAGCACACAATCTTTGCTTACATAATTACCTTTGATGGCGTTTTAAAATCGCATTTTTGTTTTGATGATAAATTTTTCATTCGATATTGAGTTAGCTCTCTGTCATTACGTGCTTGCTGGATATTTTCTTGTTTAGTTGCGAATTAATTGGTCATCATTTTCTATTTTTTATATTTATTTTGAGAATTAAAGCAGTTCTTTGGAAGAACTCAAAAATGAGAATCCTAATATTTCTAAACGTGAATTATATCTACTGACATCGGACAAATGGAAGGTACTTAGCGAAAATGAAAAGGAGTTATACAGGAAAACCAAAAAGAAGAGGAAAACTAAGAAGAGTGAAAGCAGTGATGATGAAAACGATGTATTTCATCAAGAGATCATTAAAAAGCACATCTCTGCATACATAGTGTTCGTAAATGAAAAGCAGAATGAGCTCAAGGAGACAAATCCAAACCTTTCGCTACTTGAACGAACCAAATTAATATCTCAATTATGGACTACGCTTGATAAGAACGGAAAAGCTGTGTACAACAATAAAGCTAAATGTATTAATCGTGCATCGATCGAGTTTCGAGTGATGACGAAAACCCACGATATGCAGTGAATATTCCTGCATCTAGGTACTCAGATTTTTGATATTACGGACGAATAAAATGTATTTATAGATATTATTATCATAACTGACGTTTATTCGGATTCTTTCCATTGATTTTGAATCAATCATTATTTTTGACACATAATTTTCACAATTTGGGACCATCAAAAAATTATCAGAATTCTTGTCATTTCGTGACATCTGGCACATAAACTAAATTGTCATCGCTCTCTCAATTTTTCAATTTTCCTCTGACACATAAAACAATTTATATGTCATATCATTCTTTAAAATTAAATATTTAAATCTGAAGCCCAAACATTACTATATTTTTAATCCAGGTACTCTACGGGCGTGTTCCTCACAATATTGAGGGAGCCACTTTGAAAAAATTGAGAGGAGTACTCAAGGATTTTGATAGCAATAATATAATTTTTTTAATTTCAATTTTTGATAAATTGATTAATTAAATTCAAGTATTTGGCTTTTAGAAATATATTATTTACATGGGATTTAGGTTGTTCACGGATTGCAGAGTTGTCTATAGCAATATTTTTAAAATTGACGAGTAAATTATATTTTGTCATGTAAATTTATTTTCTTTACACATCCTTTTTTATATTTTCCAAACCCTATAATACAAAGTTCGATGGAAGTAACGAAGTATCTTGCGCATTTTGATGAATTGCAGCTTGTCTCAGCGAGCGACATATCGAGGCACTATCATGCAGTTGAGAAAGGAACAGACAGAAAGGTCGCAATCCTGATTTATATGAAGAATCCAAGATTTAAAGGCCGTATCTTTTTACAGCTTCCATCAATCGACTTTCCTGGATTAGCAACAGTTTATGATATATGTGAAGACGATAATTTCATTGCAATTCCTCAAGAGATCGTTGGCTCTGGAAATCTTTTTAATTATTTATTGCCAAATCCTTTACTTTCCGAAAGCAAAGTCGCTGAAATAGCAAATTGTGTCCTCAAGGGACTCGCGTACTTACACGACAACGGAATTGTCGTTCGAAACGTGAATTTGCACAATATTCTTCTTTCTGATGACGCAAACTATCCATTCAAACTCAAGGACTACATACTCGCAAATCTTCTCGATACTAAAAACCTTACAGACATTTGCAACTCAGAATCTTTTCCTTCGCCTGAATTCCTTAGAAAGCTCGAATATGGATCGCCAACAGATATTTGGTCATTGGGTTGCATCCTTTATATACTACTTTGTGGAAAATTCCCGTATTTCCCGGATGTTGAAAGAACTTTGGAAGCTTTTGGACAAATTCAGCCTAACTTCGAGACGGGCGCTTGGACTGAGATCTCACAGGAAGCTAAAACAATTGTTTTCAAGATGATTGCATTAAATCCTGCAGAAAGACCGACAGCAAAGCAATTGCTTGCTGAGCCTTGGATACAAGGAAAGTGTTCAGACATTCCAATTACGTCTGCTGTCGAAGATCTTAAAACAAGTATAATGGCTTTGAGAATGAGAAGATCATTCGGTGCAGCGCAATCAGCAACATCATTTAGATACTTCCAGAAGTTCTGTGAGATCAGTACCCAATATAAGACTCATTTTTATTAGTTTTATTTATTTATCTATGTTTTTTGTTGTTAGTACACTTGTTAAATTAATGTTTCATTAAAATCATTATTGTATCTTTATTATATTTTTCGTATCATTAAAAATAATATTTTTTCTGTTATAATTCGGAAAGATCTGATTTTAAGTAATGATATTAGTAGATTCTATAAAATACCAATTATTCCATTTATTTAAGCATGCCGTTTTCCATGAAAATAGGGCCTCTGGCGGCAATGGTGTCAGATACACTTTAGTTGGGGTGAGGGGCAACCCCCTTATAACGAAAAGTGTCATTTTAAATGAGTACATGATCCTTCAATTGTCATGCTTCATACAGTGACCTTCTCACTCGGAAGTGAATGCTATCCCCTTTTTAGCATCTTGAAGCGCTTAAATGATGCCGATTTAACATATTAAAACGTTTTCGGAGCCATTTGGCTTTATTACTTACAACTAGTCATCTGCGACGAATAGCTGTCGCGTTTCGGCATTCAGAATACAAGTCGAAGCCCTTTTTGTTTTCGATCGAACTCATTTCAACATGAACATGTTTTTTTGTCCTTATTACTTACAGTCAGTCAGCTGCTATGACCTGTCGTAATGTTTCTACCTTTATTTTACGAATAAACATTTTAAATTTTGATATTATTAAATATTTCCAGTATTGCTCAATTTCTGTTTGATTTTCTACAGAGCCTCGCTTACATTGATGAAATCAACCAGAAATTGAGCAATACTGGAAATATTTAATAAAATATCAAATGATATTTATGGTATTTTGTAGGATAAATAAGAGAATAACATGCCGGCATCAACTAGATATCATTATGTCGTGTTCTAAGAAAGAGTCGAAATGTGATAGAAAACACCTGATTTCTGGCTAACATTATGATGCTAGTTATATAGCAGGATATAGTGAGCCAGAAATCAGGTGTTTCCTATCAAATTTGTCGAAATAATGCGTTTTGAAATAAATTTCGACCTGCAGGAGCCATTAATCGTCCTGCTGGGCACACAAACTTGCACCATGCTCGTTCAGTAAGACAATTAACGGCTTTTGTATATCGAAATTTATTTCGTACGATTGTGTTATGCTAAAATGACTGTCTTTCAAGCTGCATACTTCCTAGCTTGCTTGTGTGCTAGGAAATGTGTAGTGATAGATAGTTATTGTAACTGAATTTGATAAAGCGTAAATCTGTAATCTATTTAGTTCAATAGAACGAGTACATGATGTTGAATTGGGTCAATAATTGCAGACATCAATTTTCGTTGCCATGATTGCAATCTATGAATAGTTGAAGCCATATACCAGAAATGAGCATGCAATGTTCTGGCAAAAGAGTCTGATGTGCTCCTAGGCCCTTGACATCAAGCCAAACTAGAAATATCCATTCCAAGATTTGCAATGAAAATATGAAGCATGATTTTTCATGCGATATTGGCTTAAAAGTATCATAAAAGGGCAAATAATAATATGTTTTGGGAATGGGTAAAATTGTGTGTGTCTGGACAAACAGTTATACATACTCAAAATTGAATGGTGTCTGGAGGTTTGGCCAGACACCCACAAAAAAGTTATGTTGCATGATATGCATGCTTATATAAAATAAAACATATTGGCTGAATTAAAATTGCAAAATGAAGATTTTTTCTGACAGAAAAAGACTTTTTCAGTAAATATTTTAGTTTTTCGACAGACACAACATAATAGACAATTTCATAGCTTTTTTGACATAAGGTTCCTACTTCCAGAACATGCTTACATTTATTATTTTTCTTTAAAAACATTTATATAAAGAGATATTTCGAAAATAATAAAAAACTTTGATTTTTTTATCTTTTGATTATAATTTATTTCACTTTTCAAACTGAAGCGATTTTTGTTGGAGTCTAGGACAAAAGTGAATATCAAAAAGTGACATATCGTCTTAAAGTCACTTTTCATGAATAAACTGCCACTTTTTTGTGCGGGCAAATTGTCACCTTTATAAAAAGTGTTATAAATATCTTTGAAGTCTAAACAATACTGACATTTATAGATTGAAACTCCACGCTGAGTATGAAGACCATAAACGTAGTTCATTGCAAGTTTTTGTTGCACTCCAAACCAAGAAACTCGGTCGAAATTATCCCTTCTTGCATAGTAAATATGAATTATAAACAAATAATTTGAAGGAAAAAAATAAAAATTTGGTCAAAAACGAACTTTACAAAGAATATAAGGATCAAATTGAGAATCTAAATAATATAAATCAATATATAAAATGAAAGTTACATGAAAACATTATCTAATTCATGATTCAAGAACAATTAATTATGAATTTAATGATATATTAATAATTATGAGAATAAGTAATAATATGAAAATAATCTTGTAATGAAAAAGGTATCTGTGAAAAAATAAAAAATAGAAAAAAAAATAATAATATATTAATATCAAAAGTGAAAATGTAATGTGTATTAAAAATTGAATCAATAAGTGGGTTCTTGATAGGGCCTGGCTTGACCATTCGAGGGCTTCGGAAGTCTCAGGCCGACCTCGCCATGCATCGAAACATGCTTCTGTTGAATAGGCATCTGGATGCATCTCTGCTAGATCACCAGGTCATCCTTCACAATGAGGTCACAACTACTCATAATGAAGTCTTCTTTGGCTTCCAACATTGAGTTCAATCAATTTCAACCTATTGACACTTTTCCATTTTTCCCGCACAAACACGTCACTTTCCTTTATTTTGACATCCTGACTTTACATGTCAAAATAAGTTACATGTCAGAAAAGCACGTTGTTCTATTTTGTCCCAGTCCCGATTTTTGTTGCATTCAGATTTTTATTCATTGTATAAATAGATCTTCATAAATCAGATTCATTGGACTGAGAACCCAATTTCCAACAGCATTCTTCAAGGATGGAGCGATTTCTTCAAAGCTGAAAGTTATACTCAGCAGATTCCTTATAAATCAGATAATGCAACAATAGAAATTGTTACCTATGGACGATATTACATCCATGATGTTGTTTTTGTTGAAATGAAGAATAAATCGATTTATTACAAACCTAGTTCAAGCGACGGAACAATTGTTTTTGTTGAGAGTGCAGTCTTCAGTCTCACTTCTTACGCATCTGATGTCAAGGGTGGGAATATTTATATAGAAACCGCCGGAAATTGTGTTCAAAGTAAAATTTGTTGCTCGAATTGTTCTTTTAATAATATTGGAAAACATTCTTATATCAAAGTCGCAGAAAATGCAAACTCTAGAAACTACATCATTCAGTGCTCATTTTCACTTCTGTCTGGCACCGGAAGTGGAGCATTTTGCCATTATTTTGGCGACATTCAAATCAATCAAACAAATATCACAAAATGCGAAAATAAACGATATTCGAGCTTTTATATTGGCTATGTAAATAAAAATTCCTCTATTTCAGCATCGAATTTTGAGAACAATACATCAACAGAAGATTTAGGTCTTTGTTTATCATATTCCAATGTAAATACTCACGAAATGTCAAAATGTAACATTATCACACAGAAATGCGGAAAAGGAATTTATAATTTTGGTGTTATTTATGTTTATGGTTCAGCAACAATTGACTCATGTTTTATTAAAGATAACAGTCAACCTAATAATGTTCTGTTTTCTGTACTCAGTGGCGGAAAAGGCCTTTTCATCACAAATTCATACATCAATCCAGAATCATATTCTTACTCAGGAACACCGCCATCAATCATTAATTCAAATCCAATCAGCAACGAAATCACTTTTTCCTATTTTACAACAGCGAGTTGCCACTTCATACAGTGTATCAATCTTAATGACATTACAAAAAAATTCAAGTGCATTTTGAAAGGTTTTGCCGCAACACAATCAGTTATCTGCTGATTTTTATCTTTAACAAGAATTATTAATCAAAGATTTTCTTCACACGAATAATATATTATGAGGAAGAATTTAATATAAACAAATAACAAAAACAAACATAATATAAATAAATTAAAAGTTAAAAGTCCTCTTTGAACGTTTCTTCTTTCCTGATTTTCCTGCTTTGCCTTTACTGACTTTAGATGTTTCGGCGGAATTCGTTTCTTCGTCTGCGTTCTGTGGAGGTTTGTCCATAACTCGATAAAGTCTGTGCGATCCTCTCTCCATGACGAGCTCCATGAACTTTGACTGGAAATCTGGCTGTGACTCGCTCTTCCATGCATACTGAATTCCGAACCTCCTGTACTCGTGTATCGAATTTCCTTCATCTAGTGAGAAGAATGCGTCTGACCTCGTTGAGTTCGTCACTCCGTGGCTTTGTGTCCATCCCGGATATCCAGAGAATATCACTCTTCCTGCAAAGCAAGCGGACGGACATATGACGTGCTTGTGGTAGTGGAATATGGCGTGAACAGGTGTGTTTTCTGCAGTCCAGAGTCCTGCTTCTTTGTTGTATGAGTTATAGAATGGGACTAAGAAGCTCTCTGTTGTATAGAGGTTGAGTAAGCCAGAGAGAATCATTGATAGGTAAACAGTCGAAATAATGCACATGAAGAAGAAACTCTTCGTTCTCGCGATGAGATTTGATAGATAGTTTGCTGTGAAAGCGACAGCAATCGGGAACCATCCGTCGTGAAGTATCTTCGTGTTATCCAACTCCCAAGGCTGGAACATGATTGTTGACGCAATGTAGAGAACGGGTAGCGTTGCCAAATAATATCTCGTTTGCTGTGCATTAGAATAAACGAATCCAAATATCAATGAAATCGCTCCGGTGCATCCTAAAGCATTCCAGAATATATGGAAGAATCCTCCTTCTCCAAACGTGGGATTCCTCCACACAGGGTTGTACACAATGAACTCTTTGTTTTCGACTGTCTTTATTGCGAAAGGAGCCATGAACGGAAATGCGATCATATTCGCGAGAATTCCATATAAAGTCCAACATCCGATCATTCTCTTGAAATACTTGAAACTAAATGTTGTCACAGCAAGACACAAAGAAAACAGGGCCAAAGAGACATATGCATGTACCTGTGTCTGAGGAGTGATGCCTACAGCAAGAGCGGCAATCACAAAGTATCTCCAATCAAACTTTTTCGTTCCGTGCCATAAACACAAATAAGTAATGCCACAGAGTGGTAAAACGAAAGTTGCTGAGCGCTGTGGATTGAATATATGAGACATAGATTGGAACCAAAAGACATCTTTGACTTTAGACCATTTATGGATATAATTTGGTGCCGAATAATAATTCAAAAATCCATTTTCGAAAATTTCGAGCCAACCGAGGCCTCCACTGAATATCCACAATGGTAAACCTATTGCTGCAGCGAAAGAAGACTTGCAATAAGATTTGATTAATTGATGCAACAAGTAAAACCATGAAATGCCTACAAGAAATGTAGGTATTCTGAATGCCATTCGAAATCCTAAGTTACAAGACGCAGCGAGAAAAGAGGTGTAAAAATTCGGAAGACAAGGATAAGACAATTTGTATCCTGCAGATATTGGAAATTCGATGTCAAAAATGGATTTTCTGTCTTTGTTTATACCAATCGCGAATGAAGTGATTAAATTGAAGTGAAATGCGTGATCTGAGTAACAAGCGCCTCCAGATTCGCCTTCTCCGTGTAAATTTATGTAGTCCATTCTGAATATGAGCCATGTGATTGAAGCAATAAGCGAAAATAAGTCAGCATATGTTAATCTGATCACTAAAGAAGGATGTGCTTTTCTTCCGAGAGAATGGAAGAGACAGGCCATGGCAGCAAGCGATGTATCGACGATTATTGTGAGTTTTAGTCCCCAAGGAATGTAAACTTGCAAAATAAAAATATATAAACTCTGATAAAGAATTCCTAATGGAATAGCTACGAAAATTCTCGTTAAATAATCGAATCTGTTCTGAAGAATAAGTGTGACGAATTCATATGCCCACCAGATTCCAGTGAAAATAGAAATCACCCACATTTATAAAAAATGAACAAAATCATTGCCTATATTATAGCTATCGGATAAGAAACACAGCCTCAATCACATTTTCTCCTTTTCGCACTTATAATATAATTATGTTAAAATATTCTATGAAATGTTAAAAAATAACATGACGCACGCTTAGTGTAATTCCTTCTCTATACAAACATCATTATTTTCAGAATGTAATAAAATTGAATATAAAATATAACTTTAGGAATTGCTATTCTAAAGAGAGTACTATGTGATTTTCATGTCAATTTGGGCGTGATCATTATTATAAAATATAAATTTTCATGATCTTTCAGTGTTGAGTTTACATCAGGGGGTGCATTAACTAGCATCACAATGCACCCGAAACCGGCGTAATATTGAATAAATTGCGCGTTATTACGCAAATTTTGGGAATAATGCATTCGAAGAGGAGTAGAAATTACTACATTTTGTCGTTTTTCGCGCAGGGGTGACATCCATATGTATCATAATAAATGGTATCAATTAATTTTGCTTTTCAAGAAGTCGGTCTGGGATTTTCAATAAAGATGGATGGACATCTGATATCTGTTCCCTCTCATAGTATCCATTCCTGGGTTTTGCTTCGTTTATTTTTTTTGGAGGATATTTTGGGACAACGCAAACATCGGGAGTTGTTGACTGAATAGAACAAGGCAAATGTGCATCGGGATAAAGAATGAACTCTTGGAGATTGCTGTATCCTTCAGGAAGAAAAGATGTCATTGAAATTTTTAAGTAGTCAAAACAATATTTTACACGTCATGTGAAGAATTTACATGACAAATATATTTTAAAGAGAGCGACGATTATTTTGTAAATTTTTGTTGGTAAAAATTAATTTACAAGTCAAAATATTTTAAAAAGTAATCTTTACATGTCAGATATCATATTTACAAAACGTTATTTTGATTTTATATGACAAAAAATATGGCAAAAAAATAGAAGGTGTGGCACTCTGAATACGCATTCTGGGGGCACCATTTTTTGGCACCAACATCAACACAAGTACCTAATACAATAACTGATTTGGTTCGTGCGCTAATGTTTAGCAGTTGAAAAATCATTATCTTATTTTTTTATCCTATCAATATTTTACATACAACATATAAAAAATCACAAAAAGGACACTCCTACATTACATCACAGACGATATTGGCTTTATTTATTTCATATTGATCAAAATCAAACTTGAATCTCAACATTCAACGAATATTACATATTGATATATTGGACCTCCAATATGTACCTGATACGAAAAACATGAAATGATACGATACTAATAAATTGTCGCTAAAATATAATTCGAAAAATTTATTCATCAAGTAATTTCAAATTGAAGACATGAATACAACTAACACGCTTATTTCAAACATGCTGGTTTGTTATATTCATTCATTACACAACAAAATTTATCAATTTTTTATTTCCTGTACTTAAATGCATTTTTGCATACATACTCTTTCAAAACATATTATAGGTAATAAATAAAAACAACAATTATCTCGTAAAATAAAAATTATTTTTTAAAAAATTAAAGAATGTTGCAAGCTATGAGAACCTCAATTGGGAGTTTCAACTAGCTATGATACCAAAAGTATTTCTCAAATTGTTCAAAAAACTTGATGCCATAGCTCGAATTAGCTAATGATTTATTAATAAAAAATATTTGTTCAGAAATTACATTTTTATTAAATTTGGAGCTAACCATTGGATAATATAAGCGATGTAGATGCTGTATTGTAGTATATTTGAACAAAATAAAATTGTGAGCAAAAAACGAACATCTCACAATTTTTTTTCGATTTTAAGTAGAAAATATTACTAAGCACAGTATGTAGAATATAAAAAGTGAGAAAAGGGTTTTAAAGGGGTTTGGCTGGAGTTAATGCATATATTTGATAATGGATATTTATAGAGTATATACTGTTAATGCTATTTATCTAATTATTTTAAAAAAATATTGCAAATTCTGAGTGTCACACCTTCTAAAAACCTTGAATTTTTTTTTCTCGTTTACTCTTTTGAGTTTTGCGATTTTTAACGAGTGACCTCCCTATAGATCAGATCAGATCTGATAAAACATTTACGTGCCTTTCTGGGGTTCTGTTTACAGTGGTATCAATAATATCACTGTAAACAAAGACCAAGCCGCTCATCCAATATGATTTTGCTTAAACAAACACTACCTTGTATTGGAAGATGATGGAAGCTCTTCGCTTATCTTATCTATTGTAGGTATAACTGCATGTTAATAATATAGATATAGCCTATATTAAATGGCAGAATTTATAAATATATTAACAAAATCAATTATAATTAATACATTCATAAACAGTGTGATTAAAGATTATTATTTTAAGAATATGAGACTCTGTTTTTGTATTTTAAAAAGCAATAATTTAACTTATTTAGTATTTCCATTTATTTTAATAAGACATTTACGTGCTTTTCAGGGGGTGCTGAGTATGTTTATAGCATTTGCTTGTCTATTTAACTTGAGGATCTCAATGCCTCGATGAGATTTCATCGAATTTTGACATGTAAAATAACGAAAGTTACTATTTTTGACACTTATTATCTGATATTTGTCATGTAAAGTCGATAATTTGATATGTAATGTTACCAATGAGCAAATTTTATGTGAACTTGAGGTAGCTAACTTTATGTATGCTCGATGTATGAGCAAAGGAATGCCGTTTGACTCCTGCGCGTAGCGTATTTTTTCTTTTCTATTTTTTGATTTTTCTACCGGAACTCTAGCAAAAATAAGCGAGTGAACACTATAATAGTGAGATGTATTTGTTAGAATCATCAAAGAGATTCATAACAGAAGCCCATTCATGATTTGTAATGGGTTTCTGTTTGTAATCATATCATGATTAAGTAATACCTTGCTAAGATCATGAAACATATTGCACCACTAGAATCAGAACCCACAAAAAGCACGTAAATGTTTCATCAGATTCGTCCAGGAAGGGGGGTTACTCGTTAAAAATCGCAAAACTCAAAAAGGTCAACGAGAAAAAAAGTGGAGCCTTGAAAAAATAGATCACCCATCAGACTGTGACAATGGTTGGGATGAAAAGCGCAATGGAATAGACCGATAAAAAATATCTAAGATTTATTTAAAATTCAAACAAAAATTAAAAAACAGATTACGATTATAAGCCTTCTAAATCAGTTCCAGACGTTACTGGCTCGTTTGTAGGCCGACCCATATGTGCTCCGGATTGATTGTTAAAGTTAGAATAAACAACAGATTGCCGTATTCTATAGAACCATTTCTGGTAATTTCCTTCCTTAACCTCTAAAAATATTCTCTTAACTCCGGTTATCCTCGTGGGGCGTTTCTTTTGAAATTTAACGTATTGTATTTCCCCCTTTCCCGCATCGATGAGTATTCTGTTTTTCGCCGGGTCGCTTTCTGTCACTTGAACATCTGTAAGCTGAATAATCCCAAGCGGATCGGCTTCGCCTCCCGCTTTGGGGAAATAATAAAGACAGGAGTTAGTTAATATGAAAAAGTGCTGTGTCCAATAACTTTTCCATGAATCCTGCTTCTTTGAGAGCCAGCCTTTAATTTCTGGGGCACAGAGTGCCATTGTAACTCTAGATAAACCACTGTACATAAATTCGCGTTCTTTAATATCGTTGTACATATTAACAAGTTCTGTATCTGGTATAGTGTCGGCACTTAAACATCCTCGAATGTTGCTAATAAAATTGAGAGGTGTCATTCTTCGAGGCACATTTGGACTATGTAAATCCGTGTTGAGCATAATGATCGAGACAGCAAGAATATTGGCTGCGTTGAAATCAAGTTTTGTGCTGGGATTTTGCTCACAATAAATTTCTGCGAAAATGGTTAAGCATTGATCTATACTATTCGATTCCTGAGGTAATTGCATTCTTCCTGATAGTGCAGATCGCATTGCTTGAAGAAAAGGAAGCCTTAAATTTAATTCTCGAAAATAACAACGTAAGATTTCTGCGTTATCCGGCTTTGCTAAATATTCACCTATTTTATGCCCCTCTAATCCGTTCATCATATGCATGATGTGCGCAATTGATTGTGGAGATCCATCTGATCCTAATGCTGCCACAAGGTGAATAATGCCAGTCTTAGGACGTACATTAAATTTGTACATTGCATCCCTGAGCTCGTCCTCGCGGGCGATTTCGGCCTCAAGGCTTGACACTGAATTAATATTCGTCAGTGTCATGCATTAGTAAAGCGGTTTCCCTCAAAAACCGGAATTATTTTTTTCTTGCTCACAACTGTTCATTTTTGAAAGAGGTGTGTAAACGACGATAGAAAAGACGTTAAAAACTTAACGGCCATAAAGATAATTGCTTACAGCTCCTTAGATTGGATCATTTGGAGCCTGATAGAGTTACTCATATACAAGACCCCATACTCCTTTATCTTACATGGAGCCACATACTTAGCTATAACAGATAACCAAATATTTTAAATTGAATTCAAAAGTCTTTGTTTTCGTTGAGAGTTTGCTTGTGATCTTCTGTTTGATCAGAAGGTACAACGGGCTCATCAAAGCTATACCAAATTTTAAAATGTATTTTTCTAAAAATATATCCCGACTTTTCATTTGTTACTAAAGAACTATAACCTACTCCTAAATGCTAATTTATACGTTAACTACTGTAGCTTTTTGTTAGCCAGAAGAAAATATCAAATACAAAATTTTTCCGTTTATTTTGTATTGCAAGCTAAGATGTGAATTTATGTGTTCCTCTTGGTGAATCATGAAGGCTTTCTAAGTTTTTTCCTTAAAAAGTGTCATAAATGTTTAAATCGTATATATTTAAGATCTTTTTATATAATTATGAACTTAAATATCAAATATCAACGTATTGTTGCATTATGTTTGTGATGCAATCTTATCAAGTCTCTTAATTCCGTTCTTAATTCAAGAATATTCTTCTTGTGCCAAATATATACGAAATTATTAAGCATTCATGCGACAAAATTAATAAGTGTCATCCTCCAGATCACAATCCAGAAAATAACGAGGAAGGCTGGAAAACATTCAAACAATATTTCTACAAGCTTTTCAAACATTCAACACCCATCAGAAACTCTCGACGGTTATCAACACAAATGAATAGCGTTGGAATTATGGCTCGATTGGCCCAAAAGAAACCAGATGATGCGTATGTAGAGCCTCAAGAAGAAGGCGCTACAGATGGTGCCGCTGCGGAACCTTCTAGTCCTGCAGAAGCAAGTTTTCGAATTACTGTTGATGAATTACAATCGATTATCCATGATAATCTACAAGAATTCTTTTCCAGGCAAGCTGAGAAGGCTTGATATTATTGCATATTCAATAAAATTGTTTGTTTACCATGTTTTACTGCATAGATCAGCTTTTTAAAGGAAATAATATTAATACTCTTGCGTATTTTTTAAGCAAATGTGTGTTTTCCGGCATAAAACGAAACTACATCCAAAATAGAAACGATCTGTCGCTTTAGAATTGCGAAATCACGCATTTATGAGCTCAAAAGCAAGGATGCTAAAATGGTCACTTTTTGCTTAAAAAAAACACACTTTTCCGGCTCCTCGCGCCTCCCAAACCCTCCCCAATAAGTTAAAAATAGTAAAATAAAAGTAAATTTATAAATTAAAAAGTAATTGTATTTAATATAGCGTAGCTGCGTGCGCTTGAGGTATCTTGCTTTTTTGTTGCCTTCAAAAAGTGGTGTTTAACAGGAGAAAAAAACTGTGAAATTTTCAAGTGTTTTAACATGAGCCTTTCACGTTTCAGCACAGATGCCTCAAAAATGCATATTGAGGAGTCTCTGTTGGTGGACTCTGGTGGGCTTTGATGACCCAACCAAGATGTGAAGTAAAGGTTGTCACTTTTTAGAACTTAGTTATAAAATATGATTGCTTATCCAATTCTCTATATATTGTTGTTCTATTGGATTCGTTATGCGTGTTCAAAATATTCTATGAGAAAACCATATTTATCCATTCGAGTCTATGACAAAAGTGAACATCAAAAAGTGACGGGTGAACCTTAAAGTCACTTTTATAAATAAATTGTCACTTTTTGCGCGGGCAAATTGTCACCTTTATAAAAATTGTCATAAATATCTTTGTTGTCTAACCAATACATCCAGGTTATTGTTGTTGACGAGCCACAACTCTATCATCAACGAGCATATATTTAATTGGTAAGAAAACAACGATATTTATGCATGCTTAAATTGTTGCGAGAATGTCATTGGGCGAGGTCGGCCTGAGACTTCCAAAGCCCTCGAGGCGCCAGGCCCTAGCAAGAACCCACTTATTGATTCAATTTTTAATACACATTACATTTTCACTTTTGATATTAATAAATTATTGTTTTTTTTTTCTATTTTTTATTTTTCACAGATACCTTTTTCATTACACGATTATTTTCATATTATTACTTTTTCTCATAATTATTAATATATCATTAAATTCATAATTAATTGTTCTTGAATCATGAATTAGATAATGTTTTCATATTACGTTCATTTTATATACTGATTTATATTATTTATATTCTCAAATCGATCCTTATATTCTTTGTAAAATTCGTTTTTTACTAAATTTTTATTTTTTTTCTTCAAATTATTCGTTTATAATTTATATTTACTATGCAAGAAGGGATAATTTCGACCGACTTTCTTGGTTTTCTTAGGTTTGGAGTGCAACAAAAACTTGCAATGAACAAAGAGAAATGGATGATGTGCTATCGTCAGGTTGCTGATAACACAAATAACATCCTTCACTATAAGGCCACAACTACTCATAATGAAGTCTTCTTTGGCTTCCAACATTGAGTTCAATCCATTTCAACCTATTGATACTTTTCCATTTTTTCCCGCGCAAACACGTCACTTTCCTTTATTTTGACATTCTGACTTTACATGACAAAAATAAGTTACATGTCAGAAAAGCACGTTGTTCTATTTTGTCCCAGTCACATGTCCATTCTACTTTGAATATCAACATATCAAAAAATAAAATCTGACACAAATAAAAATAGAAAAAAATTAGAACGATTAAAATGTAAACTCACAAACCGTTATTTTAAAAATGCTGTAAATAATGATTTCATTCGATTCTGAATCAATTATCGAAGTTATCTACTGATTTAGATTTGTAAAATCTCTTATATCGCATTTTACCCGAGTGCATTGTTAACACCATCTCCAGGGCGTTGATGGGGGTGTCCATGACGACATTTTTTTGATGGAAATTCCAAAAAAATACCCTAAAATTGCCAAGTGACAAGCTTGCAGATCACCGAATGTTAATCAAGGAGCAATTTAAAAATTTCAAGAAGATTTTATCAAAATATTTTTTGCAATCCCTTATGAAGCCAAGGTTTACATTAGCGATCACTTGAAAAATCCATGTTTAAGGGGAAAACGGAAAATACTTATAAATCCCAATTTATCAAAAATCTCAATGACATTGCATTTAAGATTTTCAATCGTCTGGATGTGCGAATTAAGAACTTTTTAGCTGCGCGCGAACTCAACATTTTTAAGCGCCCGAATTTGATTCGAGATTTTAGCGAAATGACCTGTTTCGGCCAATTCGCTCATCCATATGAATCGTGGATTGATGAGTGTCAAGGTATTATATTATGATCGAAAAACGACAAAAAAGAGTCGTATATTTTTACTTTTGAAAACTTCTAAATTTACAGTTATCACCTTTTGAGCACTTGATTATCCATTAGTTTTTATGCATGATTTTCACATTTGCATTATTATTATCACTTTTTAACATTATTATTACCAAGCTCTATATCTAATAGACATTAAATTTTTCAAAATTTTCTCCGTCAATCATTACATCCTCGTTGCCCTTCCTGTCGTCTATCTTTGTATGTTTATCATCTTGTGCATTAGAAAACCATACATGAACAAGTTCAGCAACGTTTTAGATGGTATTTTGTATTTCCTCAACTTCGTGTATTTATTTGTTTCCAATTAAAGACTCTATTATTCAAAATGCAGCAATTTCAAGATCATTTATAACAAGATTCGAAAATTGCTACTTTTTAAATGTTAGTTTATTATCTGGTGATTCCGTATTCATTGATTGCATTGCCGATGAGAAATGCACAATTTTAAATATTTCTCAGTCTTCAAACATCTCATTACCAGACTTGAAATTATCCAATCTTGCGTATTTTAGATTTAGAAGAAGTGTCAATGAATCAAAGATCAATAACTCCATTATAGAAATTCCAAAAGTATGTGGAGCTTTCCATGTTAATTATGGATTATTCCAAGATATCTTTGCTAAATCAGTGCCAATAATTTCAACTGATTCAATAATTTTGGCAAGAATAGAATTACATAATTCATACTTCTATCGTTGCAGTTCGAATGGAATTACTGGAATATTTAGAATTTCATTTGTGCTCAATAATTTGGCATTTATTTCTAAATGTTTCATCAGCAACTGCTTTGGAAAATCACAGCTCTTTGCAAATCTAGAAATAGATGGCTCTGAATTGCAAATAAACGAAGTTCGTTGGCATATGATTCAGCAGACGAAAGATTCAAAAAGATGTATTCTTTAGCACATTCATACACTAATACTGTTGAGCAATCAAATACAACATGTAACGCAAATCCGATCAGATGTATATTCAGCTGCAAACATGAGAATAAAATGAATTATTGCAACATCGAGAATATTGAGAACGTCGATTATATGATGTAATTTAAGTATTAGTTCCAGCTTCATTGATTTCCATCCTGTTGCATTTTATGATGAGGAGCATTCATCATATGCGATCAGGATTGTATTGTATTGCACATTCATTCGAAGTGGTATTCCACAAGAAGTGAATAATACTTCACTCTGCTTTAATGAGAAAGAAGAAAAATGCACGATTTGCTCCAACAATCTCGTTGCTGAATGGGCCAATCCAACGCCAGTTCCAAAGGGTTCATCCAGCAAAACGATCGAAATCATAATTAGCTCAATGGTAGCTGTTATGGCCGCTATAACTGCCAGTTTAGTCAGCTATGTCCTATTTTTCCGTCAGCGTGTCAAGAAGTTTGAAGAACGAACAGAACTTGAACGACTTCGGATGAACCACATCGCCGAAGTTTATTATATATTATTTTATATACTGCAATACCCAGTTTTGGCACATTTTGTACCAAAAAATTCATATGAAAAATTGAATCTATGCTTACAAAATTTTGTCGACAGCTGTTTTAGCAGGGGATAACAAACTAAAAAGGGGTCTTGATATATTTGACCCTGATTCATCATGTAAATTGTAATCACGGGGCGCGGTATTAATATCATAGATTTAAGATTTATCAGTAGTGGAAATATTTAACCAAATGTCACATAAAAACGAGTTGTGTTGAATATAAATTTAGTTGGCTGTTTACGAATTTTTAATTTAGACATGGTTCTTCCAGACCCTTAATAATGAAATATACAAACTATGGAAAATCTAGAGTTTTGTATCAATGAAAAAAATTTGGAATTTTTCATAAACAAAATATTCAACAATTTATACAAATAAGAAAGAAATATAATAAAATTACTTGTTGCCAGTGAGATATTTGATGATCTTCGATCTGGCTTCTTCTGTAGACTCAACGGGAACGGAACGTATCGGATCGATATATTTCTCTGGATAAACGTATTCTGCGATCCTTGAAGCGTCTTCTTGCTCGTATGGATCTGTCCATCGTGCGGCATCTGAAGCTATGGTTCTTGCTACGTTCGTTACTTGAAGATTTGGTGATAAACACAGTAAGGGATATCGATTTAATAAAAATTGTTGTTCTATTTCTAAAGGCATTTGACCAAAGTCAGATTGCTTAACCTTGAGATGAACACGTCTATATTTCTCAATGCTGCGTCTTCTATCAATGACTTCGCAAATTAATCCTCCATCGTACCAAGTAAGATTGAGTTTCTTCAATGAATCGTATAATCCGTTCGGAAGTAAACCTCTGTTAATATCGTATATTAAAATTTGACCATCAGTCGAAATATCTCCAGTTATTTCAAGTCCTGGAGTGCTGGAAGTCAAAGTAAACACGTCCTGATCGAGAATTAAAGTCAACGATGGTACCAATCCAGTGAAAATACTTACAGGAAATTTTTCTACGTCTGAATCTCGATTTCCATAAACAACTTTTTGAAATTGCTTCCTCTGTTGTAAGCATTCGCATATTTCTTTCCTGTACGGTGACAAATGTGATAAATTCATTCGCGAAATATAATCTTTGATAACTTCTTGATATTGATCGATTAAAACCGGTCCACGACCTGAAATTTCGTCGAGTGGTTCTGTTGTTTTTTCACCGTTCGTTGTTTTGTACGATGGATAAAGTTGAAGCTCAGTCTGAGTTACAACAGAAACTCGCTGAGACATTATGAAAAGTGACATTTTTCATGGATTTTTCTTCATTTTTCTCATCATACAACGAAAATTATCCAAAACCACTATGATGCTACCATTCAATTAATGCATTAGAACCGTTTCATTAAGTTTTTCTCTTTAAAAAGCAAAATATTTATTTTTTGAATCTTTATTTTTTCGTTTTCTGCGAAAATATCTTTTGTGATCACTTTTATTTATTCTATTATATTCCAGATTTTTATTCTCGTTGATTAAAATGATAAAATACATATTTTGAAAAATATTTTGTTTCTTTAAGAAGCCATTGTATTTGATAAATTATTTAAAATCATATAATCTATAATAATTTTCATTTTATCCGGTTTCAATTAAATAATTTATCAATTTTCTTATTTTTCTCTATGATCATTAATATGTTCATAAATTTTGTTAAGACATGAAAAAATAGATGATATTAAAACTAAATAACAATAAAATTAGCATTCGCAGTCGCATAAGAACGCGTCACCCTCGAATCTATCCATAAATCCGTTTCCATTAACATTCAATGTCAGTCTCTGAACCAAAATCGTATCCTGTGGCAAAGGCTGTTCCTTGTATAGTTCATCAGTCAAGAAAGGCAGCAAACCGAGAATTGTCTTATTCAAGTTCTGATCTGCCTCGTTTACAGCAATGCTCTGTAGTTTCTCGATGACATTTGGATCATTTATATTCTTGTAATTTAACTGTTTGACGAGAGACCAAACAGCTTGGCACTTGACGACAGAGCTTTGGTCATCAAGCATTCCAACAAGGAGCTGTATAGCTTCATCCTCTTTAGCAAAGCCAAGCAAGAAGCAGACAGCTGCACGAACATCCATTCTCCTTGATTTGAGCAAAGGAGCAAACTTAGACAACCACTCAGGAATTGTCATAAGCTTCGAAGCACGCTCCAAAACCAAACCCAAGAAAAGAGAAGAATAAGGAGCGCAGCTTGCGGCCTTTTCGATAGCCAAGGCCATCATTCTTGAGAATTGAGCATTTCCAGACAAAGCAGTGCTTAATCCTAACGCCAAAAACGCTGCCTTTAAGACACCAGGGTCCTTCACGCCTTGGAATGCAATAGGCATTGATGGATCGAATGGTGATGATTTTTCTGCAGCAATAGATTTAGCGACAACTACTAAAGCAGCTGCTGATGGTTTCTCGAGGTTCGCAATGACTTTCGGAATGTTACTTCTTGCAACAGTCGATGCAGCTCCATCAGTTGTATCGATGTACTTAAGAAGAAGTTGAACTGCTTCGTTGTGGAACTCAGTGCGTAGATAGAAAGCGAAGATTGGGAACACACTTGTAGACGGGAAGTTCATGAATGACATCGAGAAAATCCTGAAAATTGTCTGATTCGCGCGTTCAAGCGGCATCGTGAGGAAACAGTCTATCGCTGTATCCCACATGCCCCAGAGAGTGTGCTCTGACATTGATTTCAGTTCTGGATACGTAGAAGGATGGATATTGAATGAATTAAGTAATCTTTGTGCTAAAACGAAACCGCGTGTTAATGCAAAGACGGATGTATCGAAAGCGAATTTATCGTAAATTGCAGGTATCTGTGAGTCGAAAAGTATTGATTCTAATATCGATTCTAAGTAATTCTTGATTTGTTCTTTCGAACTATTTGCTGCAGAGTCTTCTCTCTCTATTACATTTGTGTGGTGCCTCCTATGGAACCAAAGGGCGGTCTCATATGGTGTCAAAAGGCAAGAAGAAAACAAGTCTAAAGGTGCATCAGTGGAAAGAGGCAAAGATTCGCTCACACCACACGCGAAAAACGCGAAAACATCGGCCTTTGATGAGAAAAATCTTGACAAACAGCCAGAATTCGGTGCATCGATGATAACACATAATGGACAAGGACAGGAACTTAATATATTTAGGATTTTGATCGGCTTGTAGCGCGTTCTATCTTCAGAAAAGAAGTACAATGAGCCATCATCTGTGGGCGGGTGACATCCGTGTCCAAAATAATGAATCAAAACTCTTTGTGGAGGCATTTGTGTTGCGTGTTTTCTTAAAAGCGCGAGAACATTTTGTGCTGATGGGTCTATCGACATGTCACAAGAACACTGAACAGTGCTGTGGTAAATATGTTGAACATGATTTTTAGATCCAGGCGCATAATATGTGGGATCGAAAGTCAGGAGTGGCTTCTGGCAAACGGTTCTCGGTTTGCGAACTAATCGACGAATTGATGGATTTCGAAGCCCGTCAAACAAACAAAAGAAACAAATCGCTGATTTTGTTTTGTTGCAAGCTTGAGGTATCTGCCCCAATGATGTCTGCGGCCTCTGGAATACAATTGGCGTGCGTGACACGACACGCTTTGAGTTTGTTGCAGACATCATCATTTATTTTTTTAATTCACTTTTTCTTTCAACTGACTTCAAAAGTGTGCTTTTTAGAGCATTTGAGCCCTATTTTTAATATTTTTATGAGCTTTTTATTTTTTTGATATAAAAATATCATTCTACGTGATGTCATTGGGTTATTTGTTACGATAAAAGTTATCGAAATTGAGAATACTTTTAATTTTTTGTTCTCAAATTTTTGGTTGAAAATATGATATTTCATTAATCTGAAAATAGTGTTCCAATCAATCATGGCAAATAAATTCATTTTACGTGTCAAAAATGTCAAAATTGAATGATGTTTTGCCATATCATGTTTACAAAATTTAATTTGTGATGTTTACCTGTCAACGCTATTCAATTTCGCAAGATTTTATTTCTCCGTTCATTCATGCTATTCTATGAATACTAAAGCAGAAAATTGTTTTACTGTTCTTTACGTGACAGAAATGTTGAATTGAATAATTTATTTGTCAAATCAGTTTTATCGCATTCTTTCGTTCTTTTAATTGTTTATAATCCAAAATACATTATACCCTATTATTTACACACTGTATTGATATTATTGAATGCAAAACATTGTTAAAATACTTAACTATTATCAGAAAATCAAATTGAATCTCATGATATTGCAATTGCTTATTATATATCTAAAATGTTCATTGGTATCATAAAGCGATGATCGTTCATAGTTGCTTCCTTATGAATGCTACAAAATTGAATAAAATGTGATATCATTATTTAAGTTCTACCCGAAATATAAATAATGTCGAAATTTCAGGAATAGATTCACGAGATCATGAGCTTTCGTAAGGTTTTTCGAAATATGAAAAATATATCTGTGAAATCACGCGATCTCAAGATGACAAACATCGATTTTGTGCAATAAAACGGTGAATGTCGAAAAATCATTCATAAACTAAATAATGCATAACATCAGCATTTCAACATCATCAAACAGCTTTAAATCAGTGAAAGAAGCGATACACGAGCTTGGCGTTTTGACCAGAGAGGTAAATCCAAACACTGTTCTCGTCTGGACAGATTCTATTCGTGACATCGATTATTTCTCAAGTTTAAATCCATGGCAATCCGTTAATAGAATACCATACGCTCATGTGCTATGCAGAAAGGCGTCGCTGACGCGCTGTATTCAACAAATTGCTGAATATTTCCCGACTTTGTATTCTTTTTATCCAAAATCTTATATTTTACCTTTTAAAAACTCGGCATTTTTAAGAGCAATTAAACGCAAAAAGTGTTCATGGATTATTAAACCCGATTCTGGTTCACTTGGCCAAGGAATTACAATTTTGAACCCAGGAAGCGAATATCCGCCTGATGACACATTGTCAGTCGCTCAGGAATACGTTGATTCATTCATTCTCGATAATACAAAATTCGATCTCCGTGTTTACGCTTTAATTGCATCAGTTGAACCTCTTCAAATTTATATTTATCGAGATGGACTTGCAAGATTCTGCTCAGAAGCCACAGGTCATCATTCGATTTTCTCACAGATTACAAATGTTACATTAAATAAGCAAAATCCTGATTTTCAAAAATTCGAAGAAATTTCGAGATTGATTTCACATACATTTGCAAGGCTTGAGCGTGAGTGCCACGCAGATATCAAAAAGCTTTGGGCTGAAATAGATAACGTAATTGTTTTGACTTTAATGTCCGGACACCATTATCTGAAGACCGCTGTTGAGCGTGATTGTCCTCCTTCATTTGTTTCACGATGTTTCCAAATTTTTGGATTTGATATTTTACTCGACAGAGAGCTTCATCCACATGTAATTGAAGTCAACTACAGACCAAACTTAGAATACCACCGTGGTCCTGAAAGAAGAATGAAAGTTTCAATGATTCGTGATGCAATTGCGATAGCAGCACCTCTTGAAGCTCTACAAGTTGCTGTTGACTCAAGGCCACACGGATGGGATGAAGTTTCGTGGAAATCTTTCTTGTTGAATTCTCAGCCAATTGTTGATCAAATTGAAGCTTCTCGCAAGCGAAATATTGCGTTATCTAATTACGATCTTATTTACCCAACAACCGGTGAACTTCAGAAGACATATGAGAATGTCTTATCTACAGTTGATAAGCTTAAGATTGATGTTTTACCAGGAACAATGATTTCGACTGAAAAAGATGATCCATAGAGGATGTTTGTATATTATTTAGTTTTATTTGTTTTCTCTAAATGTTTATAGTTTGTTTGCCTACATTTAACAATGTCATATTAAATTGCATTCAATCAAAATATAATTTGGAATCTAAATCATAATTTAATATATTAAAATCGCTTTTCTTATACCACTTTGGCAATTGTTAATGAATTTCGACATGTATTGTGGTAAATTTCAGATATTTTTCTGTTCAAAATCGTTTTTGAAGGCAATTAAACATTGTTAATTCATACAATGATAGAGTTAAATGCATTCATAGTATTAAAAATGTGATTTTGGCGACATTTCAATAATTATTTGAATATAACGTTAATTCGAATTCTTGAACCATTATCTGTCATCTGAAGACCGGATATATTTTGACTGCTTGTTACTTCTCGACCAAATGCGTTTTGTAAAACGAAATGTTTATCATTAATGAAATATCGGACAAAATCATACAGTTCTTGTGCCGGACTTTGCTTCAGAAACCACTGATAAATTACTGTTTTATCTGGTAGCACGAAATAAACAAAAATACCTTCACCAGTAACTTTCTTCTTATTGGCAATGGTACTCCAGAACTTGAATTTATCATTGCTTAGTATTTTCTGGTCAATGCTGGTATTGTATTTTTCCTCTGAGAACATTTCTGGAGGGTAAATCGTTCTTTTTTTACTCATTAAACAATTTGATTTGTAAATTATTTTACAATGTCATAATTATTTACATGTCAAAAACATAAAACTCATCAAACCTCTTTTTTCATTATATTTTCTGTTTTGTAGTATAATCAGAAACTTATATAGAATCATTATGATTGGTATATAGAAAAATAATGATATATTAAAAATAAATACAACTCTATTAAATGATTTACTAAAAATAACATAAAATTACATTGCATCGTATATTAATGGGTTCTTGAGATTATCATCAAGAAGCTTATTTCTTCTGATTGGAAGCCATGCGAGATATTTCATGTACAAAGACCATGACAATGCCCAAGCATAGCTGCCATTGTCTTTATTCATTTTGCATAACTTTCTAGCGCTCTTCATGTCTGTAACCATCTGTTTATGATATTCTTGCATCTGAGGAAGAACGTTTAAAACTTCTTTCGCATATTTTTCTGGGAACTGCAGAATAAAATCTTTGTAGTCAATCAATTCATCTTCAAATGGGAATCTCATTGTATCACTTATAACAATCGGAATCGATAAAGAATTTATTGCATCATAATAATTTTGAGCAACTTCGTTTTCGCAAGGAGTAACAATTGAAAATGCTGATTCTTCAATAAGTGAAAGCATTTCTGTATGTGTTTTAGCAACTACAATGTGTTTTGATTTCTTTACATCGCGTTTAATTGATTCTCGAAGTTCTTTGTTGTAAGAAGTACAATTTGTTGTATCCGCATTGAAAGCTATTTGCATCCTTTTGCCTTTGGATGTCTTTTTATATGTTGTTTGTGGAGTTAAAGGCAATATAATATTTTTCGCTTGTTTCCATGTATTTATATGGTCATCCGATACAATGTAGTTAGATGTCAAAAAATGTGGCGTTAAACTTGCAAATTCCTGTGATGTAACTGCAGTTTCGTTATTTGCAGGGAGGCCATGGATGAAAATGTGATCACAGCCACCGTATCGCGAATAGTATTTCTTGTGTTTCTCTTGCAGGAAGAAGTGAAGATCTGCGAAGTGTTTATGAGTCATTCCAGATAACGGAATCGGAACTAAGAACAAATCAGCCTCTTCAGGCCTCGAAGTGTAAACTTTAGAGTTCATTATTGCGTCAATGACCATTTCTTCTGATTTATAATAAGGATATGAATAATTTTGATATAATTTCTTCGGGAAAATCGATCTCGGGTATATGTATACCTTCAGAGGCGGCCAATTGTCGGTGTTTGCGATTCTTTTGAGAATTGGCTCGTCGAGATTGATTTCGCTTCCTATGAGAAATAATAAAGAGAAGAAAATTTTGGAAATTAATCTAAAAAGTGACTGTCTTTCCTTCATCTTTTCATTTCTCATTATTAAAATAAAACTGAGCAATGAAATCTTTGAAATTATAATAAACTGCATTTATAGAAACATATTATAATGCATTTGGCTTCAAATATCATATATACTGAAAATTACATCAATTTTCATTATATAGTTGCCAATTCTTAACCCAAAAGATATCAACATAAAGAACAGTGATTTTTGTTTATATTGATTGGATTTTAATTCATTGTTCATGTTTCCAAATCCATAAAACAATTGATATAGCATTTTCTTTTTTGATTTTAATCATACATGCAATAATAAGTCCATAGGTTTTATATTTAATATATAGATATTGTAAAGTTTCAAAATGATAGCAGAAAAAGGCTGTATCACTCCCTTTCCCAGAGTCAATTTCCTTGTAACTTTAATGGTAGACACAGGTGGTAGTGTAGATGCTCATATTAAAATATCTAAGCTCTACTAACTTAAGTTATGGAGATCATAATTTTGGAATTTGATTAAATAAAAATTTGTAATTTGAAAATTTACATGTCAAATTAGTCTAATGGGAAAAGTGCTTTTTTTACATATTAGTCGAGTGTTCGATTCTCGATGTAATTGTATTTGTTCTTTCTAAACATAACTACATATGTGCTCGGTGAAACAATCATTCATTTGCAAAATAGTTATATGCAGGATTTAATGTATTAAAATGAGTAAGAGTTAATCATCAAATGAAATTTTTCAATTCAATCAATTAAAATTACATTTGATTTCATGCTTTTCCATATGATATGCATATTGCTGTATTAAGTAGTATATGATTTATCATTTAATTTTATTTTTTAGCTAGTATAAAAAATAAATGAGAATTACGACTATATTTCACTTTGAATGCTTAGCCAATGTCACGTACCGAAAGTTGTCACTTTTCCGTGATATTATCTGACATGTAAAGTTGTCGGAATCTCTAATTTTATTTGTCAAAATATTAATATTTTTGACATGTAAAGTCTTATAATCATTCAAATTATATATTAGTTTTATTTCAAAATCGCGTCTGACGGTAAGAACTGTGGACTACATTGACACAGGTACCAAGCATGTTAGTAGCTAAATTCACAGATCTTCCTTTCATACGCCATCATTAAGAAATCAAAGATTTCCACTTCAGAATGCCTCTGAAGAGCAAAATTAAATGCTTGATTGGGACTGGTAGCCAAGGTGCTAGCAATCCGGTCCATAGTTCTTCCTTTCAGAAGCATTCTGTAGAGTAAATCGCTGATTATTTCGAAAATAGAGTCTGAAAGGAAGAACTGTGGACTGGATTGCTAGCATTTTGGCTACCAGTCCCAATCAAGCATTTAATTTTTCTTTTCAAAGGAAATTTAAACAAATATAGGATATCATTCTTCCAATAATCATTTATAATCACATGCCACGTAAATATTTATTTGTCAAATAATTATATTTACATGTCAAATAAAAGTCGCTTTTCGTGACAACTTTCGGTACGCAACAATCTTTGATTTTTTTTTTTTCATTGAATTAATCAGTTTCAAACGAATTTAGTTAATTTTGATTTAAAAGCCAAATTTATTTCAACTATCTGTATGCTGCAGTTACTTATTCTGATTTTTAATTATCATTTATCATATTTGATTAAATTTGACAAAGACGTTAAATTTTTTGACATATTTTTTTTTTAATTTTTATGGCGAACTTCGATATATCTCAGGGAACTTTAATAACTTTCAGTATAAGTGTCCATCCATGACTGTATAAATTGAAGCAGAATCACTGTTTGATTATGTTGAATAAATTATCTTTTCGAAACTAATATTAAAATGGATGTTGATAACGAATACGGTAACTGCATACTCAAAAATAAAAAAAAACATTAGGATCAAATACCATTTTATTGGCTGCAGTTTTGAAAATCAAAATGTATCTCGAGAAGTTATGTTAGCCAAGCCATGGTAATCAAGTATCTTAATTTTGGGCTATTGGCTTGCCAATATTTCAAAGTTATAAAAATAGCAACTGACAATTTTTTTTCATATGTGATAATTAAATGAAATATCATAACATATATTACATGATATAAATTGCATGATTACTTTAAAGTTTGGGTAAAATTCGATTTTTTTTTTTTTTGTGCAAGTTGAATATATTTTCAACAAAAATGAGATCCATACCTAACTATATGTATAATAATATTTAGCTCTATGTTGTCGCTGACTATATCATTGTGTTAAAATATTAATATAATCCAATTAATTATAAGAAGCATTTTATTAGCCCAAAAAGTCTTTTTAAAAATAAGGTTAAGAGGGTCACAGCCTTTTAGCAGAAACAGAAGATGACCCAAATCATAAAAACTATCTGCCATTATCAGAAAAGATATTTGCAATATAGGTATCATTTTAAAATGGTGAGGAAATGAAGAGATAATGAAATAAAAAGATTCAGTGAAGTGATAAACGTGACATCAAATTTCAATGACTGATTTTACAGCTTTAATTTCCTCAGTTGTCAAACTTCTGAGCGATCCATCGCCAGATGTTGTCAGATATGCATCTGATGCATTAATTGAGATGGGAAAACCGGCCGCATCTAAAGTCTGCAGGATTATTATTCAAAATTTGAACACTTTTTCACAATCAATGCCAGTAAATCGCGCTGAAATGTTGAAATGTATTCGAGAAATTACGAAATATAGTCCTGAATCGGACCTTATTCGCAACATATCGCCGACAATTATCACATTGTTAATTTCTACACCTCAAATTGAAGGAGAAATCTCGGAAATTTGCCAAGAAATCCTCTGCAACTTCGCTGACCGCAGTGCTCAGAGCGTTTTAAACGAATTTCACGACATTAACGTAACTTTGCCACTTTCAGAGTTTTTGTTGAAGAGAATGCGCACCGGAGAAATGGCCTTCGTCATCAATGGCAACCAGCCAACAAATCTTTTTATACAATTTTGCCAAAAATCAGCAAAAATTACAGATGAACTGACACGTGAGTCAATTTGTAATTTATTCGTTCAAATAGCAGTAAATTTGACGCCAACAATCCAATATTCTTCGGGATGCTGCATTTCCGTTTGCATGGGCGAAATTCTTGAACAAATGGCGTCTTTATGGTACAAATCATCTATTGGTGAGATACAGAAAAAGATTTTATCGACAGTTGGAAGCTGTGCAATCGTAGCAGGTGAAGTAGAAGTCAAAAAACGCGCAGATAAGTTCTTAAATATGTTCACTGATGCTATCAGCAACAAAAACATGCGCGTTCACGCGACAAGCAGCGTAAGCTCGTTCATATCTACAATAGAGAAGTCAAGGGAACTTCCACCAGTCCAAACACAGCAACTTTCGAAATATTTGTTCGAATTTATTAACTCCGAGTATCAAAACATGCAAAACGATGGACTCATCATGAAATCACTTAACGAAGCTGTCGGAGCACTCTCCACGATTCAATTATTATATCCTGGCTATGCACTCGAGACAACACTATCGAAGCTCCCTCATCAGTCCGCTTTCTTCATTTTGAACTACTTTTGTTCATCTCTCGCGACAACACCATATGTTGGAAAGTTAGTCGAAGCTATTGCTAATGTTAAGTTTGTTTCCCTTAAGCCAGACCAGAAGGAGATGTACTGCAACTGCTTCTCGACACTCATCCGTAAGTGCGACTCCAAAGTTCCAAAGCTCAACGATGTCCTCAAGAATGTCATCACTTTCATCAGCAATGATCAACAGAACACACGTGGAACAATTCTGTCTCTTATTGCAACAGCGAGGCAGTCTGTTTCATCGTACAAAATACTTTATCCGTTGATCTTCGACTACATCAATAATCCAATGTATTTCTTCTCTTCTCCAACATTAATCGAAATCGCTTCAATCCACATCAACACAATCCAGAATCACGAAGAAGGTCTCGATCCTATTAGGATTAAGCCAATCCAGTTAGTTGCACTCTTAATGAGCTTTTACTACTCAGAGCTCCTTTCTGTCGAAACTAAATCGCACATCAAGCAACTCGTTTTATCTCTGACGGGCTGCAAAGTATCACGCGTTGATGAACTCACAGATGTCGTCCTCGACAACAATCCGACACAGGAGTATCACTTCGACCTCCTCTCGTTCACACAGAAGTACTTCGAAGGATACATTCACTATGGTGGAGACAAAGCTGTATTGCCACCAAACATAAGGTCAGCACTTCGTGGAGGCTTCGCAATCTTCTGCGGACATCTCATGCGCTCAGAGTACTGCAGGACGAAGGCGGATTCCTTGTTAACACTCATCATGTCGAAGTTCGAGAGGTCAGATTTGACAGAAGTTGCATCGATCGCATCATTCATCGGACTCTCATCGATATTTTTGCCAGACTTCGCATACAAGTTCACTAAGACGCAGACTGACATTTTGGTGTCCAATGCAGACAACAAGTACAAGTTCTGGGTTAAGAAGAACGAAACAGGACTTCCTATCTCAGGCGTCGTCCTTTGCATCTCAGAGCTTCTCACGAAGGCACCAGAATCGATGAATTTGGACAACATTACATTCACAGCAGAGCAGAGATTCATATCTCTCGATTCACTCCCGAGACTCGCGAAGCTTCGTTTCTTCGCGTCTGCACTCATAAGAGTTCTCAAATTCAACAACGTGAAGATCGATCAGAGGAAGTTCGCCAGCTTTTCGCTCGGTGGACTTAAAGATGCAGATGTCGCCAATGTCGTAGCTGCTGTTGAGGGAATTGCAGCGGCATTCTGTCTTGATGACAAATTCATCGGCGATTTCAGCATCATCTCAGAGATTCTCTCTCAAGTGAAGAGTAACTGGAAGTCTACAGACACGGCGAGTGTCATCATGCAGATAGCAAACATCGCTGCAGCATCAACGAAGAAAGATGCATCGCTCACAATGAACTACCACGATATGATGACAAAGTTCATCTTCGGTGATCTCCAGGATTCAGTTCTCCAGGCAATGCTCAAAGTTGTCGAGAACATTGGCGATCTTGACGTAAAGCAACTGATGAAGCTTGCAGCGTTCTATGGTGTTGTTTACATGACGACAATCAACGAATTCGCGAAATCGGTTGCATCAAAGCTCCTCAACAAACTCAGTGGATTCGATAACAGCGAAGTGAACGCAGAGACACTCTCTGACGGAGTTCTTTCAAATGACATTCCTTCGGTATTTGAAGCATTCGGACAGTTCAGCTCTAACTGTCCATTCCAGTATCAGACAACTGCCTGCGAAGTCCTCAAGGTTATGTCGAAGAACGAGAAGCTCCTCTCCAACATCAAAGAGGCAGCGAAGTACTACACAATATGCTTCGCATCCGGAATGGACATCAAAGATGCTTTCGTTTCTCTCATCAACACGAATGCGGAACTCACAATTGACACAGCGCTCTCAGTCCCATATTCGAGGAGGCTGTCGAACTTGTTCAGCGGATTCATATCAAGAAGAGAGCTTTCGAGAACAGTCACGCAGGTTCTCATCAGCGGAATGCTCGAAGGAGAATCGAAGGGTGAAGTTTCATTCAGAATTGTTTACGACTCAGCAGAGAACGGAGATCTTCGATTCGAAGTCGACCGTGAGAGAGGAATATTCGCAACTCTTGTCATGAAGAACAAACTCTTACAGACAACGCCGAAGGTCGAAGAGATGTCAAGGAAGATCGTCCTCACAGAGGTTACACCAAAGGGCGAAACAGACTTCGACACATTCGTCGCATTCCTCGAGAAGCAGAGAGTTGACAGGAACACATTGCTCGATCTCGCAACGAAGGACAGACTCTACGACAGAGAGTACACAATTGTCTCTTGCGCCTGCTTGTCTGCGCTTCTCCAGTACGAAGACTCATGCGAGAAGGCGATCGACGGTCTGGAGAAGATCATATCGACACACAACAAGGACACGATACAGAATGCTGTCGATGCATTGATCAACTTGCAGAGAGCACCATCATCAAAGCGATCAGTGAACTTCGAGAGAGTTGTCAAGATGTGCCTCTATGTCAAGGACGAAGCAGACATTGCTGCACTCCTTCTATCTGCAAGTGAATTGATGGCAGAATCGCAGCTGAAGAATGTCGGCATCGATATCCTCAAATACGTGAGAGAGATGCTTTGCTTGCACGCATCGATGGAGACTGAGCTCAAAATCATTTCAGCACTCTCACTAACAAACGCTTTGATGTGCGAAAAGGAGGCACTCGATATCCTCGCAGCGATTTATCCACTGGCACTTGTTCACATCTTCGCAACAGACAGAGACGTCGCAATGAGGACTGTTTCACAGATTGCAAGGAAACTCGCATATACAGAACCTTCGATTTCTAACATGTCACCCACTGAATTCGCTGATGCCGTCGCTCCATCCGCAGTCGCTGATTCGAAAGTTCCTGAAGAAGCTGCGAAGTCATTAATTGTGGCTGCAAGAAGTTCCGACCCGAGAGTGAAGTCTGTTGCTTTGTATTTCGCTGCTGCTGCGAACGCCAATGGTGCCGTTGATGCTGTAATCGAGGCATCAACTGACGAATCCCCTGACGTTCGTGTTGCTGCACTCAAAGCAATTGTTGCACTTGAATCGAAGAAAAACTAAAAGTTAATTTTTATTAAAGATAAAAATCAACAAAGGACTGATTGTGTTGCAGCAAAACCTTTTGAATTGTATTTTAATTTTTTTGTAATGTCGATAGGTGAAAAGAATTTCGTGATGTAGCAATTCGCTGTTGTAAAATAGGAAAAAGTGATTTCGTTGCTGATTGGATTTGAATTAATGATTGATGGCGGTGTTCCTGAGTAAGAATATGATTCTGGATTGATGTATGAATTTGTGATGAAAAGGCCTTTTCCGCCACTGAGTACAGAAAACAGAACATTATTAGGTTGACTGTTATCTTTAATAAAACATGAGTCAATTGTTGCTGAACCAGAAACACAAATAACACCAAAATTAAAACCTCCACTTCCGCATTTCTGTGTGATAATGTTACATTTTGACATTTCGTGAGTATTTCCATTGGAATATGATAAACAAAGACCTAAATCTTCTGTTGATGTATTGTTCTCAAAATTCGATGCTGAAATAGAGGAATTCTTATTTACATAGCCAATCCAAAAGCTCGAATATCGTTTATTTTCGCATTTTGTAATATTTGTTTGATTGATTTGAATATCGCCAAAATGATGGTAAAATGCTGCACTTCCGGTGCCAGACAGATGTGAAAATGAGCACTGAATGATGTAGTTTCTAGAGTTTGCATTTTCTGTGACTTTGATATAAGAATGTTTTCCAATATTATTAAAAGAACAATTCGAGCAACAAATTTTACTTTGAACACAATTTCCGGCGGTTTCTATATAAATATTCCCACCATCAACATTAGATGTGTAAGAAGTGAGACTGAAGACTGCACTCTCAACAAAAACAATTGTTCCGTCGCTTGAACTAGATTTGTAATAAATCGATTTATTCTTCATTTCAACAAAAACAACATCATGGATGTAATATCGTCCATAGGTAACAATTTCTATTGTTGCATTATCTGATTTATAAGGAATCTGCTGAGTATAACTTTCAGTTTTGAAGAAATCGCTCCATTCTTGTAGAATGTTGTTGGAAATGGGGTTCTCAGTCCAACAAATCTGATTTATGAAGATCTATTTATTCAATAAAAAAACAAGTTTGCATCATAATACCAAACGAAAAGTGAAATAAAAAAAAGAATAAATTCAAAGAGAACAATAAAGATCAAAGTTTTATTGCTTACTCATTAAGACGCGTTCGCACCACTCGCAGACGACTGGATTGACCTCCTTCATGCTCTCTATCTGGTCCTGGAAGTCAAGAGACTTTGCGATTCTGTATCGCTCGACGAGGTTCGGGATGTTGAGAAGGAACTGCTTCATTCTGTCCTTCTGACCTTCGTCCTGTGATGAAGCTTTGAACTTCCTGACGACGCCATCGCAAAGGTTTGATGTAATCGGCCTGAAGTACTGGAATGCTGTGAGGAAGTCTTCGCCTTTGTTCTGGACTGACTGTGCGTAGAGTGCCTCCGCCCAGTTCGCCTCGGTGTCCATGTCGAACGCGACTGCGATAGTGAGAGCGAACGGGAAGTCCTTTGTGCACATGAGGCTGAGGACCTGCTGCTTGTCGAGGTGGAGAATCGATGGTTCTGGAACTTCGAGCTGAAGACTGATAAGAGACAACTTCTTCAAGCACTCCATGGAAAGCGAATAACACTTCTCGTGAAGGAAGTATGCGAGAGCAAGAAGATAGTGTCTTGATGCCTCCTGAAGCTGCGACTTGTCTGGGACGCCTGAAAGGCAGCGAGCGCCGCACTCCATCTGCAGCTCTGCATGGTCTCTGAAGAGAGAATACTGGAGAGTGAGATCGAAGTACTTCTGAGGCTCGAATGGGTGGACGTGGCGAGCGCAGTTCATGATGACGCGGCCGACCTTCTCTGAGAGCTGTTCGTGAGGAAGAGTGTCGAGTTTCTGCTGTGCGATCAAGTACTGGAAGTAGCGAGGAAGGAGAGCTGGGTCTGGGAAGACTGAGACAATATCGATGATAAGTTTGAGCTCGTTGTTACCTGTGAGTGTGTCGATGAGTGAATCGAGTGTCTCGGCGCACTCGTCGATGTCTGGCGTGCAGATAGATGAGTGGAGAAGGAGATTGACTCTGACTGCAAGTGGAGTTCCTGGTGAGTGGTTCTGTGCAATCTGGAAAAGCTGCTCACCGATGGCTGATGGTGTTTCGCAAAGCTTTGTGAAGTCTGTGAAGTTCTGAGTGTAGTCGTCGATTGGTATTGTGCCGCTGATTGATTCGTGCTTGACGATGACGTTGTTGACATGGTTCGCGTATGCGTTGGCAAGTGACTTGGCTGCCTCAATTGGAGTCATCTGCGATGCTTTGATGAGCTGCTGAACAAGAGGCCACTCACTGAATGTGATGGAGAGCTTAGACTCGATGAACTCTGATGTCTTCTGACGAAGAATGTTCGATGTTGGGAATCTGAGCTTCTTCGCTGCCTTGTAATGAAGAGAGATGAGAACGAATCGCCACTGCTTGTCTTTGGCGATTGCGTCGAGGAGACTCTCCAAGTCATCACCGACATTGCCGTACTTGCTCAAGAGCTGCTGGCCCTCGGAGCTGAGGCAGTCACCGGTGATGGCAAGTTGGACTGTCTCGAGAAGATGGATGTTGTGTGGATCACGATCGCGCCACTCGCAAAGCAATCTCGCATCAGTAACTCGACGGCTGTCTAAGCAGACATCGATCGCTTTGTCGACTGAAGAGTCGAAAAAGCGCTGAAGAGTGTCGAGTGAGAAAAGAAGAGGAGATGCGAGGCTGAGATTGACTGATGTCGACAGGTCTATGATCTCTACGCGAGGGAAGAGAAGGTTGAGGAGGTCCTTAAGTGATGGTGGAGATCCTGGTGGTCCGTTGACTTCGATTTCGTTCTCGGAGCAGATCTGGAGGTGAACGAGGAGTGCATCCAAGTGCTTGCAAAGCTTGGAATCAGTGTCCTTGAAAAGGCTGCGAGCGTATCTTGCAATTTCGATTGACTGCGTTGGCTGAGCGTATGGAAGGAGTGCTGCATAGAGAGTGACGAAGAAGATCGGATCAGCGTTCTGGATGCTCTGGGAGATCTGCTTGTGGATCTCGAGTACTTGAGATGGTGTCGCAGCTGTCGAGTACTGGAATGTGAGCCACTGCTTCGTGGCGTTGGCTGAGGATGTGCCGAGGCACGCCGCAGCTGCTTGACCGAGAGCGAGAGAGTGATTCAAGATGAGGTCAGAAACGATCTTGTCTGGAGCGCCAAGAATGTCGCAGTGGACAATTGCACGTCTGAAGTTCTCAAATGTCGCGATCTTCTTGCAGAGTGCAACGCGTGGTGTCAAGAAATCGGAGACTGGGCATCCGTCGAGAAGCTCGAGGAACCTAAAAACATGAATCTGCGAGCGTGCTGCACAAAGCTTGATAAGAACGTCGAGCATCTGGAAGAATGTGTCTTTGATAATTGAGACTGGGACTGAGCCGAGGAGGTCATCTTCGATGTTGCCCTGTGCTGACAGTTTCTCCTTAAGCATTGGAAGGACTTTTTCTGTGCGTCTGAACGAGAAGAGTTCAACAGAGCGGTAGAAGTGGACCAACGAAACAACAACAGATGAATCCGAGAAAAGCTCCATCGCCTGCATCGCTTCCATACTCTTCTTGCTCAACAACAGCTTCATTAGAACTTGCATGAACATGTTGAGGACTTTGTCATGTGGTGGTGGGAACTGGACATCGATTGGTGGAGGTGCGTCAACCATCGTCATAAGTGTGACGAGAGCACAGAGAAGGTTGTCTGCATCGTCGACGGATGTCGCGAGCAATGCATAGAGCTGTGTCTTCCTGTTGAGAGCCTCCTGGAGGAGAGCTGCCTGCTGCTGCTGTGGACCGGCCTTGCGAACTGCCCTGAAAACAACGAGAGCAGGAGGAACATCGTTGGATGATGGTCCTTCTTCGGCTGGAAGAGACTGGTTCAAGTGGAAGAGAAGGTGGTCCTTAAGCGGGTTGTCCTTAGACTCTGGCATCTCAGCCTGGACGATCTTAACGACTTCGCTGATCTGATACTGAGCACCAAGTTCGGCAGCTCTGTCGATGAAGAGAAGGAGCTCGGCTGGACGTGGCCTCCTTGAGAATGTGACGATTGGTGTATAGTCGAGTGGGAGACCGCAGCGGACACCGAGAAGTGTTGTGAGAAGGAAGACATCGATCTCTGTCGGGTTCAGCTTCTTCTGGAGTCTGACTGCGGCTTCGCTGTTGTGTGTCAAGAAGATCTGAGAGAGGTCTTGGACGATCTCTGTGTTGTCGCTTGTGCCGCTTGCAAGTTTGTCGTAAATAGCAAGGACAAGCTTGTAATCTGTGGCGGAATCGAAACCGAACTTGATATCGGTGAGTTCAATGAATGTGAGAGCAGCAAGTCTCACTTCTGTGTCGCTCAGTGCCTCCTTCATGCACTGGTGGCATAAGTCTTTGAACTTGTCTTCGTCGACGCCGTCTTCGACTGCCTGCTGGAATGCAGAGACAGGAAGCATAGACTTGACGTAGTGGACATACGGTGGCTCCGCTGGAGCAGCGATGAGCTCCGGGTGATCGAAGTGTGGATAGTTCGGCTGTCCTGGGTACTGACCATAGAAGTTCGTGAAGACTTTGGAGAAGTCGAAATCGAAATGTGATGCGATCAAGTCGTGAAGTTCGAGATCATACTTAGATGTGTATATTGGTGAACGCCACTTGGACTCTGGCTTTTGCTTCTCAGGACCCTTTGGGTGAGGAATTTCGCCCTTAACGAGAGAGCTGAGAAGTGGATACTCTGTCTTCAGGCGCTCAGAAAGAGCGATTGTCTCTGGGCTGCCTGGCTTGAACTTCTCTGGGTCTTTGTTCCAAACGAAGGAAGCAAGTGGCGCAAGTGACTCTGATGGAAGGCTCTTCCACAACTCGATTGGATCTGTGGAGTTAGACTTAGCGATGAACTGCATGCATGAAAGTGTTGCTGCTGCTGGATCGCGCTTAACCCACAAATCCCAGATGAAGCGGATAAGAGGCTCTTGGACATCACTGAGATCGACTTCCTTGGCCTTAGGATGTGAAATGACGAACATCTCAAAAGGCATGAAGAGTGACTTTTTAGCGCAGTACGTCGCGAACTTCTTGAAGAAGTCAGCAAAATCAAGTTTGGACTGTGCCCACCAGTTCTGATCGAAAAGGAACTTGTTCTTGCAGATTCTGACAAGGAGGAGTTCGAAGTCATCGAATTCGAACTGAGCGAAGAATCCGTTCTTGCACAATACATCGAGGAGTGTCTCGAGTTCATAAACGTTCATCTGGTTATGATATGTGTTGATGAACTTGAGGCAGACGAGTTTCGGTGGTGGGTTGACGCCCTTTGCCTTCTCAATTTCTGCCTTGAACATCTCGTGCATATCAAGAACGCGATGCTCGCAGTGGAGGACCCAAAGACGCTCGACTGATGTTCCTTCTGTGGTGAGCATCTTGATAGTCTTTGGACTCTGTGCTTCGATCAATGCGATGTTACCAACGAAGTAACGAGGAGACTCAACGATTGGCTCCGGAGGAATCTTGAACAGCTCTGAGAATGTCAAGTTTGCATTTTCATTGTAATCAGCTGTGAGATCAACAATTGGTTTCCATGGTGGAAGTTTAGCATCATCGGCAACATTCTTGAATGGCTGCGACACAGAGAGCTTCTGTGCAACTGTGAACGATGTGTTTGGATACTTTGTGGTGATTTTGAGTAATATCTGATGGTTCTGCTCATCTTGCTCTGAAAGGAGATTCTGCTTGTGCAAGTAATCATAGAGCATCTGTCGTGTCTTGTTCCTTGTCGTCTGGCGCCACATCTCACGGAAGTGCTCTCCTGGAACTTCACCAAGTTCCTCAATGAGCTTCGCCGCTTCGCCGAGTTGGTTGCTGCAAACGTGGACCCAAACTTGCTGAAGGATGATAGTTCTGAAGAGATGGAATGAGTTCGTGAAATCAGGGAAGGAAAGCTTAAGGACTGGAAGACTCTGTGTAACTTGGTTCTTCTTCAGTGCTTCAATGCAGAATGAAACAAGTTCTTCTTTGCGGATTCTTCGTGTATTGATAACTTTAGGAAGTTCCTGTGTTGCTTGTTTGACTTGCGATGCAGCAGCCGGTGCAATCAAAGCACGGAACTTGATGAGGAAATTGCTGAATTCCTTGTTTCCTGATTTGATTTGAGAAACGCAATAAACAGAGATTATCTTAAAAACAGCAAATGTGAACTGCTGGTTATCACCCTGTTTTATCTTTTGCAAAATTGCCTGTAGAAACTGTAAAACATTGGCTGGATCTTGTGATCTGATGAAATTCTCGACCATTCCAACATTGCGTGATTTTACAGCAGTTTCTGCAAGAAAATCTGAGCCGCCACCCTCGTGTCCAACCCTGCTTGACAAAATTGGGATCGCAACAGAAAGCGGGAAAATGTCAAGAATTCTTTGCATGTATAAATCGTCGTTAATTGTGCAGATTTCGTTGTGATCTTTCAAGAAAAGAGGTAAAAATGTATTTCTGCTGCAAACTTTGAACTCTTTTGGTAAAGAGAAAACATTGTTGTCAGGAAGCAAAGCAACGTATTCAGAATCAGCATCTTTGATACTGTATTCTTTGGTGACTTTTCCTGTCTGATCATAAATTGTTGCTTTGTTATCTTTTGTGATTGCAAATTGATTTGGAGATAATGCGATAATATTTGTGCCTGAAACTTGTACAGATGCGATTTCTTTGCAGTTTGCATCCCAAATATGGAGCTCCGTTGATGATAAACCGGCGATATTATTTCCATCGAAAGCAAAAACTGAGCAATTGTTTGCTTCAACAGTTGTATTCGGATAAATTCCATCTGGGAAGATGCTGTACATGTTGAGTTGTCCATTTTGATCGACAAAAACTAATTTATTAAGACCGGATTGAACTAATTCAGCGGTTGAACTATTGAGTGGGATTGAAATAATTTCGACAATATGTTCTTTGATCTGTTTTGGAGAGAAAGAGAACATTGTTGCCGATGAATCGAAAGGTGTTGCATCGAGTTTTAATTTTTCGAAAGAATAAAGAATCAAAGCGTTTCCTTTTGTAATGGCAAGTAATTCCTGTTTGGAAATGGTTGCCTCTATCCATGCAAAACTGTTAATACCTGTTTCTGTCAGCAAGATCGATTTTGATGACGTCGAAAAAAGCGTCAATTCGCCTGTTTCTGAGAGAAGAAGGTCGAATTTGCCTGTAATAGAAACTGTTTTTCCAGAAAGATCCAATCCAAGCTCTTTTGGTAGTTCTATGAGAGCAGTGATTTGATTCATCAATATTTTTTATTATTTTACATGTCAGCATTTGACATTTTACATGGCATAAAATATTACATCTCCAACTTTCAGCATTTAACATCATTTTATACCTATTTAAACTTCAACATATTAGTATCTGTTACTTCTTATACATTTCTACATGAATAATGAGATATTTATGCAAATATTTAGCAAAAATATTGAAATTCAACAATAAAGATTAATATTTATGGAATAATTGCTATGACTGTTTTTGCTATCAATGATAAACTTGTTTTGTTTCAAAAATGTTTTTAGAATGTATGAAATGATGAGAACTAAATCAAAAAGTGGTATGTAGAAAAGTGACAAAATTTTCATCATTACCGAAAAACAATGTCATTTTGGGACATGGAAGGTGATGATTCGGAAGATAATAGTTTAGAATTGGTCATTAATAATCCTTCGAGTTCCATTTTTGACGTTTTACAACATGAATTACTATTTCAAGATTATAGAATGGGAGAACCTCATTTAATCGAATATTTGACACAGCATTCAATCATGAAACAGCTTGTTGATATAGTTTTCCGTCAAAATGATATAAAAATGGCCAAAATTGTTATCAAGTTATTGGCTAAACCAGATACTCCGCTTTTCAACAAGATTATATCATCGTATGATTCTATTATCGCTATTCTTAATGATATTGTGAAGCTTTCTGCAGTGCAAATTGGATATCTTTCTTCATTTTTTATAACTGCAATGAGTGCTTCGAATAAAACTAATGTATTGGAGTTTCTGAGCAAAGAAGAAGTAATGACGCCATTAATTCAGCACATTGAACAAATATCAATTCAGGAAATTTTCATTAAATACTTCGAATTAATCCCAGAACAAGATCAATGGCTACAAATTCTATTTTTATCTCTCATCACACAAAATTTAGCAATAAATTCGGAAATGCATCAGACCAAAATTAAATCTATCATTCTAAATCTCAAAATAATACTTTCGAAGACACAAGAACTTTCAGTCATGAAAATCATCTACGAGTATGTATCGAAATATCCAGTTGATTCCGAAAAATTGAATGTTTTCCAAGAAAACGCTCATTTACTTCCAGCATACCCGATTTCATATCAAATAGCGGCTAAGTTGCCTCTCAACGACAAAATATTTAAGAGAGCTATATTAGATTCGATCAGTCCAATGTTTAATCAAAATAGTGTTGTGGCTTTAAGGTACCTTTCGAAGTTCCCATCTGTTGAACTTCTTGAATCTTTTCCATCACTCCTCAATAATTTTATTAACGATCGCTCAAATTCATTCCATCTTGCTGTGTTTACAGAACTAGTACAATCTTTGTATGAGAAAGTCCCAGAATTTTCGAAATATATTCCAACAATTTCAGAAAAGATTTTATCTGTTGTTGGATCGAATACACTCAGAAAGCAATCTGGATATATTGTCTACTACCTCAAAATAGCCTACATTATTGATTCATTATGCTCAAGTAGTGAATGGATTAAATTCCGTCAAAATGTTTTATCTCAATGGGTTGATGTGTTCACTGATTCATTCTGCGCTGCTGATGGATTGGCCATTACATCCACACCACAGATGTTTTCGAACAAAAATATTGATGACATTGATGATATACCAAAATCTGCAGCGAAAGAAGAGAAGAATGATGATTTCCACTTTACAGAACCGGTTCCACCAAAAGAAGAAAAGAAAGATGACTTCAAGTTCCCAGATTCTATTCCACAGGAAGAAGAAAAAAAGGAACATTTTGGAGGATTCTTTGATGATGCAGATAAAGACTATTTTAAGTTCCCAGATTCTATTCCAACACAAAACAAAGCAGAAAGCTTTGGCGGATTCTTTGATGAAGTTGATGAGCAACCAAAGAAGGAAGAGTCAAAGGGTGAGTTTTCTGGCTTCTTTGATGATGTAGAAGAAGAGAAACCAAAGAAAGAGTCACCAAAGGATGACTTCAAATTCCCGAATGAAATTCCAAAGAAAGCAGAAGAAAAGAATGACAATGTTGAAAGATTATTTGATAATGTTGGTGGTGATGACTTTAAGTTCCCTGACTCCATTCCTAAGGAAGAAAAGAAAGAAAGCAGTGATAATTTAGGCGGTTTCTTTGATACAGATGAAAAGGATGACTTCAAGTTCCCAGATTCTATTCCTAAAGAAGAGAAGAAAGAAAGTGATAATCTTGGCGGGTTATTTGATAACACAGATGAGATCAAATTCCCAGATTCAATTCCAAAGGAAGAAAAAGCAAGCAACGAAAATCTCGGAGGATTTTTCGACAATGTTGATCAAGAAGAAACTAAAAATGCATTCCCCAACACTGACGAGATTAGTTTCCCAGACTCATTCCCGAAGGAGGAAAAGGCCAGTAATGACAATCTTGGTGGATTCTTTGACAATATGGATCAGGAAGAAATTAAGTTCCCGGAGTCAATTCCTAAAGAAGAAAAGAGCAACGATTCCAATATTGGTGGATTCTTTGGAAACACAGATGAAATTCAATTCCCTGATTCATTCCCGAAGGAAGAAAAGAAAGAGAGCAATGATAATCTCGGCGTTTTCTTCGATAATGTAAATCAAGACGAAATTAAGTTCCTGGAGTCAATTCCTAAAGAAGAAAAGAGTAATGATTCTAATATTTGCGGATTCTTTGGTAATACTGATGAGATTAAATTCCCAGATTCTATTCCAAAGGAGGAAAAGGCCAGCAATGAAAATCTTGGCGGATTCTTCGATAATGTTGATCAAGAGGATACAAAAGAAGCAGAAAAGCCAAAGAAAGATGATTTTCCATTCCCAGATTCTATACCACAAAAACAAGAGAAAACAGAATTTGGAGGTTTCTTTGATGAAACTCCAGAAGATAAAGGCTTTGCATTCCCTGATTCTATTCCAAAGGAGGATGAAAAGCAGGAATTTGGCGGTTTCTTTGGTGAAGAAAAGAAGGATGAGGAAATCAAATTCCCAGAATCTATTCCAAAGAAAGAAAAGAAACAAGAATTCGGCGGTTTCGCATTCCCTGATTCAATTCAATCCGAGAAAGAGAAGAAAGATGACTTTAGTGGATTCTTTGATGAGGTTGATTTCAATGAAAATCCAAAGGTCGAATATAAGATCCCTGACTCAGCATCTGAAGATAAAATTGATCACAGTTTTGATATTAAGTTAAAGGATTCAATTCAAACTAATGAAAATCCACCTGCAAAAGAAGAAAAAATGGAACAAAAGCCACCAGTGAAAGACGAAAAGGCTAAAGATGAACACTCAGATGTTGTCATATCAACATTTGGTGAAGAAGTCAAGTTCCCAACATCTGAAGAGAAAATAGAGAAAGAACAAAAACCGGAAAAGCTGAAAGGAAAGAAAGCAGGAACAACAACAAAGCTCCAGCAGAAAGGAAAGAAACCTACAGCAGGCGATGATGACGATGACTTAGGAATTGTTGCTGATGAAGCAGCAATCACGAAGCAAACTATTGAACCAATCGAAGATTATGAAGAAGATGAAGATATTTATGCGGAAGCTGTTATTCCTGAGAAACCAGCACCAAAGAAAGATGATGCATTCGATCCATTTGCATCTGTAGAATTCCCTGTGGAGTTCCCAGATGATTTCACGAGCACTCAAGTGGAAAGTGATGATGAAATTGCCCATAAGATATTCGATCTCCTTCACGACAAGACATGGGAAACAACATGGAATACAACTGCTGAGTTCTTTGCTCACGAGGATAGATTTGATAGTGAAGAGAAAGCTTTCATGTTCCTTACATCTCAAACAACAATATAAATTGTATCTATTGTAAACGAAAAAAAATATTTAAAAAATAGTTGAATGAATTTAAAGTATTATTTACATTATTATCAATTATTAGCTTCCAAACATGCAAGTTTCTGAAGTAAGATGTAGATGCATGGTGGGATATTTCTCACATCCGCACCATCCTGTGCCATAATCCTACGATACTTCTCAATATCATCGAATGATGCAAGAGAAGCAAGTTTTTGGTTAACTTCGTCGATAGTAAGTGACTGATTTTGTGGCTCGTCGTCATCATTATCAGAGTCACCAAATGATTCATCAGTTCCTTCAACAACAGTGAGAGCATCTCTGAGGGAGCAGGCAAGGTTAAGAGAATCCTCGAGTTGGTCACCTTCCTCTTCTTCGTTGAATTCTTCATCATTATCAGAGAATCCGAATGAGTCATCAGAATCTGAAACATCTTCATGCTGTGGAGGTGGCTCACTCATGTTGTCCTTCATCGCTAGACCGCCTATATCAACTTCGTTCCTTCTGTAGTTATCTCTGTTGGCCTTATAACCCTTCCTGTTTTCGTTGTAGATTCTTCTGCGTTCTTCGGCGCTGATATCAGATTTATCGATGCTTGGAGCAGGATCAATCTCGAGAGGTGCCTCTGGCTCAACACCAACGACAACATCCATTGCTGCGGCAACATTGTGCTTCTTGGCTGCCAAGTTTTCCTTCCAAATCTTGCGCCTTTCTTCGGCAGTGATTTCAACGTGCTGAGCAACTGGTTCTTCCTCCTGCTTCTCTTCGAGTGGCGATGGCTGTGGATCACCAAGATCGAACGGTGGTCTCTCTGCGAGCGGTGTCTTTGTTCTTGGAACTTTAGCTGGAGATTTCTGCTGATTTCCTTTGTTAACCCAAGCAGGAAGATTGGCCTTGTTCTCTTGATAGAAGCTTCCCAAAATTTCCTTCTTTGGTTCGTTATTGGTGTTGTTGTTGTTCGATTGGAACGATGGATCAAGTGTTGGATCTGATTCAGCGATAGAAGGCTTGGCACCTCTACGAAGCTGAAGTCTCTTCCTTCTGTCGATCTCTTCACGCTGTTTTCTCCTTCTCTCTTCATCAGCCTCTCTGTTCTTCTTCATCAAAGCGATCATTTCATCCTGGTGCTTCTTTCTGGCTGCTGCATCCATTTGCTTCCTGCGTTCCTCTTGTTCGCGCTTCTTTTGGATAAACTCTTCGGCTTCTCTCTTCTTCTGGGCTCTTCTTTCTTCGTAGGCCATAATACGCTGCTTCTGCGCTTCGTACTCTTTCCTCTTTCTTTCTTCTTCCTGTTTCTTACGCTTCTCGAGTTCGAGCTCTAACAACTGAGCCTTCCTTTCTTTCTCCTCTTTCGCTCTTCTCTCAGCTTCTTCCTTTGCTCTTCTCTCTGCCTCTTCTTTGGCCTTCTCCTCGCTGCTCTTTCGCGGTGGAAGAACGATTGGGCCGTGCTCACGTCTGTAGTCGATTCTCTGTGGTTTCTGTGGCTGTCCAAATGGAAGAACCGGCTTTTGTTGCTGCTGTGGAGGCTGTTGTGGTGGAGGAGCGTTGCCTCCGTGTGAAGCTGTAGCTACTACCTTCTTTTCTGGAGATACTTCAGGGATTGGCGCGAGATTGTTGTTTTCGTCCTTATTAAGAACGATTGTTGGAGCTTTGAGGGGTTTTCTGCCATGAATAATTGTGTGTCCGAGTTCGTATTTGAGAAGCGTGTCGTCGAGATACTCTTCGAGGTGGTTTTTAATGAAAGGAAGCATAATAATTTGGTTAATTGAAGGTCTGGCCTTTGGATCCTTTGTAAGCATTTTGCCGATGAGATTACGTAAGTCAGAGCTGTATGAATTTGAGACAGGAGTGTATCTACCACGAATAATGCAAGCCAAAAGTGCATTCATGTTTGCTGCATCGAATGGATGCTTTAGGGTGCATAATTCGTAAAGAATGCAACCGAGAGACCATATATCTGTCTTCGAATTGTATCTTTTTCCTTCGCAAATTTCAGGAGATAAATAATAAGGTGTGCCGATCTGTGTTTTACAAAGCTGCGCTGTGCTGTCGAGTACCTTTGCAATACCGAAATCGCCAAGTTTAACTTTTCCGTTTTTACAGAGGAAAACGTTCTGTCCCTTCAAATCTCTGTGAAGAATCTTTCTATCGTGCATATATTTCAACGCGAGCGCTATTTGTATGAAGTAGTGCATTACATCGTGCTCAGCGAGTAATTTTCTGCCTTGGCGCGTGATAAGTTGCGATAAATCGCCTCCATCAGCGTACTCCATCACGATGTATAACCTACCGTTTTCCTGGAACGATTCGATATATCTGACGATGTTTGGATGGTTCAACGCGTGAAGAACATCGACTTCTTTCTTCGCATCGAGTTTTTCCTGCGGTTTCAAGTTAGCCATGCGAACTTCTTTGACAACATACTTCTGCCGGTCGCTGCGGCTCTCGACGAGGAGAGCTTTGCCATAACCTCCTTCGCCGAGGACCTTAATCGTGTTATATTTATTCATTATTGTTTTTTCTTGACAATATGTAAATATAACAAAACTAAAATTTCATTATATTTTGGATCTCTGTAATGTGCTGATAATGAAAATCACAAAATGGAAGTTGGAAGTTGCAAATCTCGTTATTATCTCTTGGTAATGAGATTTTTTATTGATGCACCAACGATATTATGTAAATTTCTATTTGAAAATGAAATAATTTTGCATGTTGTTGTTTGGAAAATTTGGAATTATAAAAGTGTCAGTAAATCGTTTTATACTGCACCAGCAGCTTCGATTGGTTCGATATCATTTTTTATAACTTCACTATTTCGATTTAGAGACCAAGAAGAAGATTTAATTTTCCATATTCATTTTTACGGAAATTTCAAAAATTTATCAAAAATCGAGTTTTCTCGATAAATAATCATTAAGGAACAATAAAAAATATATACACATATAGAGTTTTAAATAGCAATATATTTGCTAATTACAAATACGACAAATCTTCTTTGAAACATTTCTTTCAAGGACATTTGATGTGGGAGAAAATCCAATCAATATAAAGATAGATAGGATTGAAAGGGTATAAAATAATATAATGCTATAAGCTGCATCAATGTTTTGTGTTATAATGTGAAGCTGATGTTACAAAAATAGTATAAAATCGACAATGTTATTCATTTGGGATAAATAATTTTAAGAAGATCTTCTTCAACGTGAAACTCCATGAACATAGTGTTTTATTGCTGCAAACAAAGGAAAAATCAAGAAAAACTATATTGCAAAGGTTTCTACAATAACATCCAAAAAATTAATTGAAATTTTGATGAATTTATTTCGATATTAATAGCAATATGATTGTTTTATCTTCATACATTGCCTAATATAAATACATGAAATTTTATTAAGAATCGTCTGAATATGCATTGACAAAAGTTATTTGAATTAATTTATTGCATTTATTTTTCAATATTATACAAACAACACACTCAGCGTAGTTCAGAAACAGATGGTTTTATCATGAATTTTAGTTATCTGTTTGCAAATGTCATTTTTATTAATGTCAATGATTTATATTTGCAAATCTCGGTATTGAATTTATTTAAATATGCGTTGAAAAACATCTGAAAGATGTTTGTACAGTATTCAACGAATATTTTTGAATATTGAAAAATGCAATTTAATGAAAAAACAGTATTCACACTAATTTATTTACGGAAAGGTCAGCAGCATGCTCCATTGTTGTCAGCTTCGATTGGTGTGGATTCAACGTTATCTTCACCAGGAGGAAGCAAATTAATTAATTCGTTGACGCATTCAATGACATTTGTGCCATTCAACGCTGATGCCTTGAAATACTTTAAGTTGTGTTCTTGGCAGTAAGCTTCAATTTCGTTATCTTCAACTTCAATATCAGACTCTTTATCGCATTTATTGCCTATCAATATGATTGCAGCGTTTGGTGAAGTTTTAGAAGCGAATTCTTGTCTCCATGATTCGAGTTGCTTGAAAGATTCGATATTTGTTAAATCAAAAACGAGAATTGCACCAACAGCGCGATGATAATAGACACTATTCAACGACCTAAACCTTTCCATACCAGCAGTGTCCCATATCTGTATTTCTCTCGCACCACCCTTATATTCGTAAAAGCCTGCCCCTGTAGTTGGCGGCGTTATTGCGTCAAATGTCTGTTTAACGATACGATTGATAAGAGATGTTTTTCCGACAGCGGTGCTGCCAAGCATTACAACGCGTGGTACAGAAGCCTTCATAAAATTTGTAAAGTCGTTTTTTTTACAAATCTTTTTGATCATACCGGATATCTATTTGATATCGTTTATCCACGTTTTACAGCATTTTATATTTTTAACCGTGAAATATGTATACACAGGTTTAGGAAATTCTATTTTCTACAAGATTGAGAGCAAAATGATTGAATTTATTCCGATATCAAAAACATCTCATCTGTCTTGGAGTTGATCATAGCAACGCAGTCAGATAACCGAGCTTGTGCCATACCTAGAAGATTTTCTGTTGGATAATAATGGCATCTCAATTTAACAACTTTTGACTCTTTACATAGCATAATTATCATTTACATGTCATAAATCGTTAAATTTGCTTTTAAATCAATACAACTGAAGCATAATAAATGCCTCGACTCGCCTATTCATAATTTTGAACATTTCTTGTTTAATTTTGTATTTCAAATCATTTAATTTTGTTGGGAACATGGAGAGGAAAAGCTTTCAGGCCTTGTGCTCATTGATTTTTTGACTTTACAGGCATAATTTTTTTGATCACATATTTTAACCAGAACGATGTGAACTGTGAATCCGTAGTTATATTATATATAATGAAGATAATATGGGATTTATTCTCATGGTAATTCAAATAAAAGAATATAATATTACAAACAAAATTGTATTAGCACATTTGAAGGCAAGGTGATAATGAGAAAAGCAACAAGCCTTAAATTTTTGGATTTTGGGTATCCAAAAAATAATGAGAATTAAAACATTAAGTTAGATTGAAATGAATCTACAAGTAATTGGTTCGTTATATTTCGATAGTATAGTTTGTAAATCGTAATCTATAAAATTAATCGTATTTTTTCATTAACCAGTATCCTTTTGTAGAAACAAGGGATGGATTATTCATTACTTCTTCTATTGGAAGAGGTGCTTGAGGAAATTTTGTGACGCCTTGGATAACTTGATTTTTATTGTCTTTTACTTGAGCGACGAGTTTCCTCATAGAATTGATATTAGGAAGTGGAACCTTTGCCGAAACTTTCTTTTCAGTTTTTAAATATGGCCTCGAAGGATATGAAGCGAAATGAAAAGAAGCGTCAATTGGAACTTTGTACATCGCAGCAACAGCACGAGATGAGCTTTTTGCTAGTGGAGGAAGTCTCACGTTTTCGCTTGTATCGTGACTTACTCTAGATACTGCCTTCAAAACTTCATAACTTCGAGCACTCTCTAGTGTTTCGAACTCAAGAGTCGACTGTTTGCGTCTTTCTTCGCGCTTCATGCTGTCCAATAGAAGACGGTCACAGCTCGACATAAAAAACGTACAGAAATATAACTGATTGAATTTTTTTGTAAAGTTATCAAAACAACTTTAGAAACAAAAAGTCAAATATTTTGGCTATGTATTCCGTTGTCAACATTAATCAATATATTTGACAAAATTTTTGTCATTCAATTATTTACATGTCACAAAACAAATTACATTTTATACTTGACATTTTACATAACATATTAATATTTACATGACAAATATGATATTTGGCAATTTACAAAACATCATTATATTTACATGTCAAATGTTATGATCTAAAGAAAACTAATAGAATTAAATTATTATATAGCAATAGCATATGCATGTATTAGCAAATATCATTTTTCTTTGAATATATATATTTTTGATTAAAAATTTGAAACATTCGACAAAAGTGAACCATTTTAGAAAAGTTACTTTTTGTAAACTTTTCAAAACGTGTCACTTTTGTCAAGAATTATTATTTTCGTTAGAGGTTTGCATCTTCTACATTGTGGTCTTCTTGAACATCATCGCTATCAGCACCCTTGTTGTTGGAATTTGCGTTTTGTCGAAGTTTCAAAACTAATAAAACAAAAAGTGCTACAGCAACCAAAACTGATACAACTATTGGTGCAATTTCAGTTTTAGACAATCCAGAGGAAGAAGGGGATCCTGAAACAGGCATTCCTATTGATGCATAGTATTCATCTGGAACATCTTCTGGACAACCATCCTTTGGGATATAACTAATTTTTGAGTGCTGAACAATATCAACAGAATAATCATAAAAGCAAACCATATAAGTATTGATTAATTGATTGTCTGACAAATAGACAAGTGATTTAGGTAACTTAACAACTCCTATCTTTGACCTGAAACGGCTTCTTTGGTGAATGCTATTTTCTGGTCCATCAAAACCATATCCTAGCGAACGAGAATTAAAGCCGATAATTCCTTCTGGTATTTCAAGTATCATTGGTAATCTTTTAACTGTTGCTGTGACAATTTTAATGTCTTTCAATACCATGAAATGTTCTTGAAATTTACATTGCTTGGATTGAAGTTCTTCTTCTGATGGTGCGTTAATTGTAGTATTAATGAATCCATTAAATGCTGTTGATGACGTTTCAATCATTCTCTTAAGTTGTATCTTCTCAATATTCGTGTCTTCAAAAATATACTTCAGGAATTATTCACCTTGATTAGCAAAATTAGTGTTGAAAGTGACTTCTTTGAGCATTTTGCAATTCATGAATGCTCCTTTCTGGACATACATCAAGCTATCTGGGAATGTTAATGTCGTGAATTGACATCCATAAAATGCCATTTCTCCACCACTCACTAAGTTGTTTCCGAGTTCAGGCTGAAGATTGGAACAGCCACTAAAGGCATTGGTTGCAATTTCAGTAATGTTTGATAAATCAATGTCTCTTAGATTGACGCAATCGAGAAATGCATTTTCACCAATTATTGTTACGGTGTTTGGTAATTTGACTGTTTCAAGATATGCCATATTATTACACATATCATCAGGAATCGTGCCAATCTGGCATTCAAATACCACTTCGGTAATGTTTGTATCTTTTAGTATTTGAATGTCATCATCAACCAAATTGGAGCCAAATGTGAGCTTCTTTATATGTGAATAGATAAAAGCATCCGACAAATTCGCTATTTTGCGGGAAATTACAATACTTTCAATATGAAAATTGAGGGTAAAAGCATAATTTCCTATTTGTGTTATTCTTTCAGGAATCGTATATTGGACTTCAGAATTTTTTTTGGAAGGACTGCTACAAGGGTTACTTCTTGTCCTGATTCTGTGGTGAGGAAATTATCTTCAATTTTTGCAGCAGTAAATCCATCTTCAAATATAAGTTCGTAATCATTACAAAACGCAAGGGAACTTGGATTGAATACTGATATGTGTTTTGAAGCTTTTGCGCAGTCATAGAATAGATATTGGCAGCTCATTGGAGCTTTGACATATTGAATTTGCGAATGAGCAAAGCACATTTCGCTCTCTAAAAATTGCATTGTACAAGATCTATGAAAGCAATGGGGCCTGTGTAAGCGAATGCTTCTTCGCAAATAAGCGCATTTTTATTGATGATGGTAAGAGTTTCCAATGATGTGCATCTATAGAACATGAAGTCATCAATGATATCACTATAAATTGTTGCTTTTTTAAGATTCTTACACTTTCTTAAAAGATCTATTGTGCTCTTATATGTTGTTATTTCAGTTAAGCTATCGATGCCAGCAAAGGACTGGTTTGACACCTCAAAATTAACTTTTGTTAATTTAATCTTGTGGCACAAAGAAAAAGCAGATTTTTCAACTTTTGAAAGACTCAATATATCTAGATTCTATTCAAGATTACTGCATCTATAAAAAGCTTGAGAACCAACTTCTTTGAGCTTTGGCATATCAATTGTTTGAAGGTTCACGCAGTACCTAAATGTACGCGATTCAATTTTTGTCACATTTCTTGCAACAACATTTTTCAAATTATAACATCCTTCAAACATATAATCACTGAGAGTATTTACGTCTTCAGATAATTCAACTTCTTCAAGTTTTGGCCAGTTGGCTAAGCTTTCAAATTGATATCCCTTTGGGAATTTATAGTTTGTAATTAAATCCTTCAATACTTACAATGAATGGTCCATCACCGATAAACTCGATCTTCGATATATTGCATCTTTTGAATGACAAAAAGCTATAACTCAATTTCGAATGAATTTTAAGCACCTCAATTCCTGAATAATAAAATGCATTTTTGGTAATTTTCTTAACATTGGGGTAATCGAACACTTTAAGAGAAGAACATAAAGCAAAAGCACTATCAGCGATTGCAAATGATTCGTTTAAAAAAGCGACTTTTTGAAGATTAATGCAACTTTCAAAACAACTTTTCGTAATGTATTGCATTGATAAGTCAATTTGTTTTAAGTTATAGCAGTGTTTGAAAATTTCAAGAGGGTGTTGACCTGCATTCACGACATTTTTAAAGTTAATCTTTTCAATTCCAGAATAAGCAAAGGCATCATCCAAAACATAGACCACACTTGGAGATAACTCAACTTCTCGGAGTAAAACACAATTCCTAAATGCCTGTTCTTAAATTGTTGTAACATTTTTTGATCGAATTATGAATTTTTGAATATATTGAAAAACAGAGCTTGTATCTATTTCCGTTATAGGATTATCCTGGTTGTCGTCGATAATAAGTGTGTTAATGCCTTTAGAATTAATAAAATTAATTGTATTTGTAATATTCTCTTGTAAATCAGTTTCTGTATCAATAATCATCGCATCTCCTTCTATCTTAGGCGTCGGAATTAGTGAAACTGCTTGATTTAGTAAATTATCAAAGAGAAGGTAATTTCTTAACATTTTTGTCAGTTTTTATCAATAAACAACTTTTCTAGTGTCTATGCTGTGCGGTTATTAATTTTAAAACAAAATTTCTCTAAAAAATGACATTTGAATTTTGAGTTTAATGAAAACGAAAAACTAACAATTATTTAAAATTTTTATGACAATAACATCGTTTGAAAAAATATTAGTGGTAATTTTGAATCTCAATAACAAAAAATTGAGAATAAGATTATTCTCTATTCAAAAGAATATCGTTCCAAAATAAAAATTAATCACAATTTTAATATTTAAGCATTTGAAACATTTTAAAAGATGCTTTTACGCCCGTAAAATTTACAAATTGAAAGCAAAATTAAAATTTTATTTTTTAAATCTAAGATCATTATATCGATCGAATTTTTATTAATGAAAACAATAAAACCAAAAAACGATAAAAAATTGGTGTAAAATCCTGCTCGGCCTAATTTAATGCATCTCAATTTACTTGTCACTTTTCATCATTAAATGTTAAGTTCTCATCTTTTTGTTACGATACTGCTTAATAAAAGACTACACTTGGAGTCAGCACCGGTTATAGATGGAAATATGATGAGAATCAGCAAACAAGAAGACTTTCTTGACCAAAATATCCAAAATTTGATATATTAACTAAAGGAATTGATACACTTATTATCGAGGAAGGTGATATAACTTCTCTTACTGAAATGAATATACGCTTTAGAAACATCAAAACATTACGAATCACTTCTTCATAAAATCCAGATCTTCAAAATATACTTCTAAACTACTATATTCAAACGGTAGAGCTTCCGAAGAATCTTGTTAATTTAGGATAGTTCGACAATTCAACAATTGAAACAATAAATTTGAAAAATGTCAGAAATATCTCTTCATTCAAGTTTTGCTATCGTATAAAGAGTATGAAACTAAATGCCGATATCATTCCAGACTATTTCGCTTTTTATTGCATCAATCTCCAAAGTGTCACTTTTATAAAGCCTCCAACATCAATTGGATCAAAAGCTTTTGCTTACTGCGATGCACTGAAGTCCATTGATATTAGTGGTATCACAGAAATCGGGTCAATTGCTTTTTATTATTCCGGAGTTGAAGAATTGAAGATTCCTTCGACTTTGAAAAAAATAGGCGAATCTGTTTTCATGAATTCACAGTTAAAGTCCATCTAATTTGACAACAGAGATTCAAATTTACTAATTGAAAGTTCATGTTTCGCATATTCGAAATTAGAGGCAGTGCCATTGCCTAAATTCATTCGTTTCGAAGATTCTGTTAAAGTTTTTGCTTTTTGTGGAAAACTGAAAAAGATTTCATTAACCTGAATAAATATAATGCCAGAAAGATTTGCGACAATTTTCATCAATTTAGAATCATTGTCAGCAGCAGATGTTACAATTATTGGCCCAGAAGCATTTAGTTATTGTATATCTCTTAAAACGGCAGAAATCCCAAATATAGAGCAAATTAATTCATATGCATTTAATTTTTGTTCTAATTTGACACTTAACGTTTCAAGTTTATCTAAAATAAATCTAATTTCAGGATATTCATTTAAGCACTGTTCAAGCTTACCATCTCTAAAACTTCGTGCTGGCCTTGTAATATCAGATTCATCAACTTTTGAAAATTGTTCTTTCTCATCAGTTGAAATTTCTGCAGATTTCGATGAAGCATCCGATGTTTTTAGCTACTGCATTAATTTCGAATCTGTAACTTTCAATTCTGGATGCCAATTAATTCCTTACAGATGCTTTTATGGATGTTCAAAATTGGCTCAAATATCACTTTCTTCCGAAATTACGTCAATAGAATCGTTAGCATTTGGTTTATCAGCAAATGTACCTCTATTGGATATTTCAGGACACGGAGCGGATGGAGAAGCAACTTCATATTGCTTAGCGAAAATAATTAAAACTGATTATTCAGTCGATTTCTCAGATTGCCCAAATTTGGAAAAATCATCATTGCAAAAACAACCAATTCTTTCAATTTTCGCTATATGATGCCACAAAATGTTACTGTTGAATTTGAAGATGGAAACAAAAATATTAACATAACAAATGGCCTCATGACAAAGGATGATCATAAAACGTTAGTAAGCGTATCAGATTCATTCAATTTAGACACACTAATAATACCAGAAACAATTGAAGAGATCGAACGTGGTGCTTTTAGTATTGCAAAAAGGTCAAAACAATTGTTTTACTACACGACATTGATTTTGATACCTCATTCTTTAATGCCTTTTATGTAAAAAAAACATTACCATTTCAATAAAATTTTCAATAAGTGATAGCATTGTTAACAGTTGTTTTTCAAGTTGTTCAAGTCTTGAACACATTGAAATCGATGGTTCATTCGAAACAATTGAATCACAAAGTTTGCCATCATTAAAGTCATATAAATTCGGCAAAAATATTAAAACTCTTTCTTCTTGCTTCATGGATTCAAATTTAGAATCATGCGACTTAACGGGCTATGTTGCGTTAGGTTCTCTTTTCAGGAATTGCGAAAAGTTGCACACTGTTGTTTTGGGTTCCAATACAGTGATCAATGATAAAATGTTTTTAGGATGCACAAATCTTAAAAATATCGACCTTTCAAATGTAACTTCGATTGGTGAAAGAGCATTCGAAGATTGCATATCTTTAGATAGCATAAATTTATCATCATTGATATCAGAAATTTAAAAATTATGCATTTTTGGATTGCCCTGGTCTTCAAGATATTATCTGGCCAAAGTCTTCTTTCTACATAAGAACATTAGGGTTTTCAGATCTCAATATTGAAAATCTGGTGTTACCTGATACATTAATTGAGTTATTAGAGAATTCATTTCGCGATTGCACTTTTGGTACATTAACAATTCTTTATCTGGAAGCATCTTTTTAAATTCGTGAATCAATAAGATCATATTACCGGATGCTTTATGTGAATTCAGTTTGGAAAGTGTTTATATTTCCGAAATAGAATTTTCTAACGAAGGGGTTTTCTTTGCAATTGATGGAAATGCATTGATTGAACCAAATACTGGACAATTGTAACGTTGTTTGGAAATATCCCAGAAGTATACACATTTTCACCTTCTGTTCATTTAATAAATGATTACAAGCAGATCTTTCAATCAGAAGATCAATCTTCAACAATTATTGGCCATGTTTATAAAATATCATCCACTGTTTTCGAACTTTTCAATACAAAGGATGATAATTTTCCATACCCACTTTGTTAGGATCATGACATTGCTCCATATATTTCAAATTTTCATTTTTTACCAAACTTGGCATATAATTTGCGTTTCAATAATGATGAATTTGATGCAGGATTTACCGATCTTCTGTGATGTTTCGATTCCAGAAGACTTGAAGCAAGGAAATGTTACAACAGACACAAAAGAGGGTTTAAGCAAACTTGAGATAGCACTTATAGTCATTACTGTATTGCTCTGCATTGCCCTGATTTGCTTTATTGCTTTGTATGCATTTTTATTGATTAAACATGCATAGAATGATTTTTAAAACATAATTTATCTAATTATTTAGATTTTTAGTTAAAGATTGGTGCCTTTATCTTAGATATCATTCATTTTCATGATTGTCATCATTATCTATCCATTTTTAGCATTTCAATGGAAGCAAATGCTTGAACAGAATTTGAATATGAGTGCAATCTCTGTTTAGGAAGTGCAAGATGAAGAACATTGCTTTTCTTCACTCGGATCTTTAGCTCCACTTTCATTTTTATTATAGTATTCATCAGGAATATCTTCTGGACATCCATCTGTTGGAATATAACTTTAACGATTATTCATATCACCCAAGATGTTGATTGCATTTCTGTGAGAATAGATATGATAGCATAATCTATATGTTTCAAAATTTTGACACGAGTTATGGTAAAAAGACATTCTTTGGGATGTTTAATACTCCCACTTTATGTTTAACAGCATCGATCTTATATCCAATAATGTTCTCTGGGATCTTGTAGATATCTTTGAAGCGGGCCTATTGTTGCAATTGCAACTCTTGTGCTTTTAGAGATTATGAAGATATCTTCAAGTTCATATAGCTTCGATTTGAATTTTTCTTCTATTGGAAAATTGAATGTTTCATTTCTGTAATTTAAATTATTGAACATATTTTGATCTAGTTGAATTACTCTCTTGAAACTAACTTTCTCCAATTGTTTTCCAGCAATGTAATTGAAATCGTAAGAATCAACTAATGCAAAATTAGAGTTAAATGTAACTTCTTTGAGGTTATCCATTAAAAATGCGCCATCACCTAAGTAATTTGAATTTTCGGGGAAATTCGAGGATATCATTGGAGAATTACTAAATGCTTCACCTTCAACCGAAACAAATTCATCGCCAAATAATGGGATGTTTTATCAGTGTGTTAATTTGGAAGAAATTGATCTTTCAAGAGAAACATAGATCGGCCATTCTGCATCTGATGCCTGCATTTCATTAGAAACAATAAACCTGACATCATTACAGTCAATAGTCCAATCATATGTATTTTATAATTGTATATCCTAGAAACCTCAGATAGTCGTAGAAAATGTAGATTTGTAAAAGATGGTCGAATGTGTTAGATTTATGTGAATCTCGAAAGCACCAACAGTCAACAAACCATAATGCGCGAACAATTGCTTTGGATTTGTAGTTTATCGATTGTTGATGCGTTGAATGCAATGAAATTGCAAAAAAAAAAAATCGAAGAACTAGGAAAACATTGAATGACAGAGCACTAGATTTTCACTGGATAGAGGGACTTATGTACTGATAGACCTTATAAGCAGTGAAAAACTAGTGGAAAAGACGCGAACAATGTTGTAACGTGCACTTTTCACATTTCAAATTGCTACATAACCTAGATTCTATTTTGCTATTTTAATTTCGTACTATGTTCATTTTGAAATTTTGTTAAAACACTTTTGTAACAATTCTATTGAAATTATATACAAATACAAAAAATATCTCAATTATGACAAATATTTACGATTTAGAATCGACAATTAGAGGCCAGATTAGTTGCAGCTGCGTATGGAATAACTTTATGAGACTTCAATTAATATGTGAAAAAGTGCACGTTGCTCATTGGTAACATTACATATCAAATTTTCGACTTTACATGACAAATATCAAATAATAAGTGTGAAAAATAGTAACTTTAGTTATTTTACATGTCAAAATTTGATGAAATCTCATTGAGGCATGGAGATCCTCAAGTTAAATAGACAAGCAAATGCTATAAACATACTCAGCACCCCTGAAAAGCACCAATTTCTTATTAAAATAAATGGAAATACTTAATAAGTTAAATTATTGCTTTTTTTAAAAATACAAAAACAGAGTCTCATATTCTTAAAATAATAATCTATAATCCCACTGTTTATGAATGTATTAATTATAATTGATTTTGCTAATATATTTATAAATTCTGTGATTTAATATAGGCTACATCTATATTATTAACATCCAGTTATACCTACAATAGATAAGAGAAGAGCTTCCATCATCTTCCAATACAAGATAGTGTTTGTTTAAGCAAAATCATATTGGATTAGCTGCTTGGTCTTTGTTTGCAGAGATATTATTGATACCACTGAAAACAGAACCACAGAAAGGCACGTAAATGTTTTATCAGATCTGATCTGATCTATAGGGAGGTCACTCGTTAAAAAGCGCAAAACTCAAAAGAGTAAACGAGAAAAAAAATTCAAGGTCAATTTTCATTAATACACTTCTAATAAACAATGTATTATAGTATTACACTATTATATGCAATCACTAAACCATAATACCTACTATGCGCACACTTGTTATCAAATTTTAAGCGCAATTGAAATTTCTTTTTCTCATAAAGTTCAATATTATCACAAAACACATTACAAATTTCATACTAAATTTATATATGATTGATTTATGAAACTATTCACATACATTCTTGAATAATGCAAATTTTATATTTATATACATATTAGACTCAATTAATTGCTTGCTGTACAACACATATAAGCATATTATAACGCATGCATGCCAATAAAATAAGAATATATTAAGTTTTACTAATTCATTTATAATTTTCTATAGTTTATGAATTATATACATCACAGATTGACAGAAGTAATCACTCATGTATGCCAATAGCATTTATAACTGTATTTGTGAATACTGAAAATATTTGATATAAAAAATTATCGATAATCATGCTTTATTTATACAGAAGAAACAAAGGCAAGGTAAGGCAAAACTAAGAAATGCATGTAAAATGATTAAAATTGCGTATAGACAAACTTCAGATCTCGCAGAATATTAAATATGAGAAATAACTGCAGAAAAGTATATTATTTTTCGATGGCATAAACATGCGTGCCGCATAAGATAGAGAACTGAACTTTAGGGCCAAAAAGAGTGTACATTTATCAATTTTTGGTATTAAATATCGAGTATGATATTGAACAAATGTCTCACCCTGGCTAAACGCAAGCCAGTAATGAATAACATTGTACTCATACTGTGTAAATGCAGGTTTTCGAAATTTCGAAATATTATTATTCGAACATTGTTTCGTATTTACTTGTGCATTTGGTTTTCGATATTGTGTGCGTTATGGTTTAGATTGAATTTTGTGTTCAAACTACTTTTTTTCGAAGATATCTTATTCGTGGAATGTGATGTGTGAAACTGTTGCATGCAGTGTAAGCAGGCTGACTGCAAAGTTACTGCCCATCATTTTATGTTAGGTGAACTACCGCAGAAAATGATGGTGTAGCAAGTTACAATGAACTTACGTTTAAAAATAATCGTTGGCATCCCCCTACTTTAGACCTTGCTAGAACGATCATTTTCAATTCAATATCGATGTAAAATAACCGTCCGGACCAGTTCCGGCAAGAAAAAAGTGTACCTGTTGAATTCACAACAATCTTTACGGTACTTATCTCCAATATTGTTCGCTAAATGCATGTTACATCAGGCACATAAGGACATTGGGGAACTTGATACATCATCGATATTGATTTGCTTTTAATGCATTTTTATTGTATATAAGCATATTCATCTTAATGACAAAGAGTAAAAAATTTTATGTTCAGAAAAAGATTGTGTTAAAATGAATTTTTTAGTTGAAGAATGGCGTCTTTTTCTTCGACGCCATGATCTTCCTAAATAACACCATTGTCAGATTTTTTCAGAATGCTCATTTGAATGATATGAGCAAAATGAAGAAGACAAACTATACCGAAAATTTTTGGTATAGTTTGTAGTTTTGGGGAAGGAAGAGGTTTAAAGGAATTTCTAGACAGCTATTATCATAGATAGTTTCTTCTGATGAATCTATTGAGTTTTGAGTGAATTTTATAAACTATATTGGATATCAAAATGTGAGATTCCGACTTGATTTTGCAATATTAAGGAAATAGCTTTAACTTGTTGTGTGTTACATGATCAAGGGTTTAAATTCCTCTGAACACAATTTTTCAATATTATCTGATCTCTGCATAATGGCTCATGTCGTTATTCTTCGATTCAATCAGTATTGTTAGATACTATTGGATGTGTTTAATATGCAGGTAATATGTTTAATTCCATATGTAGAAAAAAAGATGTGAATATCAAAGCATTATTTTGACAAATCAAGATTTGAAGAGGGATATCAAACTGTTGAATAAATATATGAATATTATATAGTGTGTATAATAGATAGAAAGAATTCAACAAAAATATATCGCTGTATTGTCGAGATACATTCTAAATTAATATCTCAAAAGTGACTGAATCCAGATGTGTTATTTGGAGTGCATCACATCAAGAAGATCATAAGCAGCATATCAGTTATTATACTCATATACTATAGTACTGGTATATACTTTTGCATCAAGTTGTATATTGTTGTTACCTTTGGATAAATATTTGTGCTAATATACATTCTCCCGATGCTAGAATTATTGTGATTGATTAATCCATGAAATTGTGTGTATTTAAGAAGTCAACATGCTATTCAAAGATACCTTATTACTTGCACACAATTTATGATGGTTTATTATAATATTATAATATTTTATGGAAAATATGTAATATCTTATATTCAGAAGAGTGATTGGGGATTGTTTGACATGAAGCACTAAATTATAGCGTGTGTAAAGCATTTGTTTATCATAAATAGCTAATTATAACATATGATTAGATTCATCAAAAAATATCATATGCTATGTCAGATTAAAAGTGACACCATACTACTCATATGAGTGTGTCATTTGTGCGCTTTCACAAGCTTCAAATTCAGAAAAATAAAAAGTTATTTTCTCAAGTCTCTCATTTCATAACATATGTACTTGGATACATGCTTTTGCATGCTGTGTTGAGCATCCAACATATATATGGACGTGAATGAGAAACTATTAAAAATATTCACTTAAATTTTGATGCTATTCAGTATATATTATTTTGTATACGTGTGAACCCTTCCTGCACAGAGAAACATATCAGAAACAGCGTAAATAGCAAAAATGCTTGTGATATATAATTTTGACAATGTAAAGTGATTGCGTCAAAATGTCAAAAAATCAAAATTGTTTTTTTAACACATGCGCATATTATAATGCACATTTTCAGTCTAATTATGGAAATTAGTCGTTTTTTATTAAGTTTTGAATACTGATTATTTCAATATGCGTAAGTCGAATTCATGCCAACACACTGTGCATTTTCATCGCCTATCAAAAGTATCAGAACTCTTTTTAATATTATCAAACTAATGAAAAATAACTATAAACAACTATATTCCATTCTCTGTTGTCCTCCTGTGCATACAGAAGGATAAAATAGATTGGATTATAAATGTTTCTGTTAAAATAAAGCAAAAATGCGTGATTCTGTAATTTTTGAGCTACTCTAAAGCTCACAGTTACTCTCTTGATCATACATTTGCGTGCAAATCAATAAAATGCTGTAAAGTAGCTTAGAAAGCAGAAATTATAACAAAAAGATCAAATATCATTGAAAATGGCGTGCTTCTTGCTCAAATCATACAGAACATCGCTGCATTGAAGAAAATGGGCAGGAAACACGTCTTTCTCAATGATATTTGATTTTGAAATGTAGCTGGACGCTCCATTTCATTATGTAGGGTATTCATCGAATGCGTGTGCTCTGTCGATGTAATTTTAGTGTTTGCTGGCGCCAGAAGTCGATAATTTATCCAAAAAAATATAAATACCATCAAAAATGATCAATTTCTAGTAAAAACTCTCCAGAACAGCAAATGCCTGGATAATTTGTGCCAGAAATTGATCATTTTTGATGATATTTATTAACGGATAATTATCAATTACAAATCGCTTTGCTTGTCAAATTCAATGACAAACTGATGCGAATAAGCTATCTGTTTGTCATGATATTTGACAAGCAAAGCGAGTATTTGAGATCGAAAATTGCAATATTTAAACCAATTTCAATTATAAATATACTCACAATAGAACAAATCTTGGCATGGACGAACGTTTGGCAGCAGATTTGATCAGATAATAAAACTTCATAATATTTTTATCAATAAAAATGATTTTTTTTTTGAAAATCTATTGGGCATCACGAGGCTCTTAGGATCTATCAATGCCTTCTTCTTTCTTGCTTTCAACATAAATCTCAATTAATGGCCTTATAATTCTCTAGAAATCATAAATATTTTCATCTTTCAAGAATCAACACTAGTGAAAACACTCTAAAAAATTGCACTCTGCATTTTATATAAGTTATGAGGCATCTAATATTTTAATCGTATTGTTGCCAATGTTTTTTATAGCTTTGTAAGATGCTGATTGTATTGCATTACGAAAACTGTAACAGCAATCGATACATTTTTATACAATTTATATATAAATATATCTCTGATGCAAAAAAGTGCAAAAATTAACATAAATAGCAATGAAAAAATGAATCATTTAGTTAAAGATTGGCGTCTTTCTCTTCGAAATCATTATCTTCCTGAATATCATCATTATCTGCACCTTTCTCGCCATCCCCATGGAAGCAAATGCCTGGACGGAGCTTGAAGATGAGCAAAACAACGCAAACAATCAATCCGATTGAAAGCAAGACAACAACAACGATTAATGCAATTTCTGTTTTAGACAAACCAGATTCTTGATTTGGAACAGCCTTTCCATTATTGGTATAGTACTCTTCAGGAATATCTTCTGAACACCCATCTGTTGGAACATAACTATAATTATCTTTAACGTCAAATAAATACTTATACGAATACTCATAAAAGCATAATCTGTAAGTTGTTATTTTTTGATCGGATCCAATATAAATGACCGTCTCGGGTATTTTCAATACGGCAACTTGAACATTTATACCAGTAGATTTTATTGTATATCCAAGCGATTCAGAATCCAACCCATTAATATTTTCTGGGATGCTGAAGATATCTGGAAGATTACCAATAGTGCCTTTAGCAAGTCTTGTGTTCTTAGAGATGAAGAAGTTACCTTCAAAATCATATTGCTTTGATTTGTATTTTTCTTCGGTTGGCAAATTAATTGTTGCATTATTGTTATATTGAAATGCTCTTTCACTTGTGTATACCATTCTCTTGATATTAATTTCTTCCAGTTTATTTCCGAAATAAAAATTGAAAAATCCATCAAATTGAGATGCGAAATAGTAATTAAGTGTAACTTCTTTAAGGTTCTCACATTCCAGAAAAGATTCTTTGCCCAAATAACTTAATTCTTCAGGTAAAGTTAGTGATGAAATAGCACATGCATAAAATGCTTTTTCTCCGATTGAAACTAATTTATTACCAAATGAAGGTATCAAAAGTGTGCAATAAGAAAATGCATTGTCGCCAATTTCGACAACATTATCTAAATTGATATTTTCTAACGATACGCATTTCCTAAAAGCTCCATTACCAATTAATTTCGTTGAATCAGAAAGTCTTACTGTCTTCAGATATTCCATATCAGCGCAAAAATCATTCGGAATTGCTATAACTTCGGATTCAAAATTGACTTCAATGAAGTTTGATTGTTGTAAATAGGAGCTACTTGGAAATGGCTTTAATTTTGTAATTTCTTTTCCAAAAGTAATTTTCTTAATTCTCGAATAAGTCAACCCATCATCGAAATGTGAAATATTTGTGTGCTGAATTATCAAATTGTTAATTTTGCTATTCATTGCAAAAGCACATGGAAAGATCAAATTATACTTCGGAGTGAGTGTAAATTCATTTTCATTGTATTCCTCTGTAACGGCACAAAGAGCAAAAAATCCATTTTTTGATATTGTCAATATTCCACCAGAATTATTTGTTGCGTTGTATCCTGTTTCAAAAACCAATTTATATCCTGAGCAATATGCAAGATTGCCGGATAAAAAGTATTTTGTTTCCTTTAATACAGTGATTTCCTTTAATTGAGTACAATTAAGGAACATTTCTTCGCCATCTAATCTCGATCTCACAGATACTATTTTAGAATGTGCAAAACATAAGCTGCCTATTTGTGATGCATGTCTCAAGTCAAGGTCTTTAATTGGGCCCGCAAATGCAAATGCTTGTGAATCAATTTCATAATTATCATTTATTATTTTCACTGTTTCGAGAGACGAACATTTGTAAAACATCCGTAGAGCAATAAAATTACAATATATTGTTACTGATTTCAATTTGCCGCATTTTCTGAACAAATTAATTGCACTGGAGTAAGTTGTGATTGTCTCCAAGCCGTTGCATCTTGCAAATGCGTATCTGCCAATTGAGGAGAAATTAACTTTCGTTATTTTGAGCTTGTCACATGAAGCAAATGCATATTCCCTAATTGATTCGACTTGGAGTGAATCTAAGTTCAAATCAAGATTGATGCATCGATAAAAAGCATAATCGCCAACTGTTTGAAGCTTTGGCATGACAATTGATTCGAGTTTTGTGCAATGTTTGAATGATTGAGAATTTATTGATGTGACTGATCTTGCTGTCACTTTCTTCAAGTTGAAGCAATGGGAAAACATACAACTATTGATTATAGTTATATCATCTCCAAGCTCAACTTCTTCCAAATTTTGACAATATTCCAATGCACTATTATCTCCAAAAGAACAGTTCTTTGGGAAAGTTGATACTTTAATGTTCGTATAAGCAAAACTAACATAAAATGGACCAGAGCCTTCAAATTTAATATTTGTCAAGTTAGATTGCATAAAAGCTTTATTTGAGATAAATCTTAAATCAGAATGTAATGTAATTGATTCAATTCCGGTATTTTGAAATGCAGATGATGCAATAGAACTTACTTTTGCGAAGTCAAATGATTTCAAAGAAAGGCAATTTTGGAAAGCGTTGTTGTTGATTTCAACTTTATTTGAAATTAAAGTTACAGTTTTCAATTGTTTGCATGATTCAAAACATTTTTCCCGAATAATGGAAACATTAATTGTTACAGATTCAACTCCTGAGGATTGAAAAGTAGATCCACTTATGTAACTGATATTTGATAAATCAATGTTTTTCAAGGACTGGCAGCCATAAAATGCAAATGGATTGATTCCCCCGCCCTGATAAAGAAAAGTTACCTTTTTAAGATTAGTACAACCATAAAAGCAATAAGAAGGTACAGAACTGAAAATAATTTTAACTGCTTTTAGATTAACGCAATTTCGAAACCATGAAAGGTAATAATCTTGAATATTAACAAGGTTTTCTAAATTGATTTTTTTGATCCCGGAACCTTCGAATGCACTAAATCCGATGCGTGTAATACTCGCAGGAAGCTGAACTTCTTTGAGTTTCAAGCAATCCTTAAAAGCTTCATTATTTATTGATGTAATTGCTTCAGATTTGATAAGTAATTTAATAAGGTAATTGTTTATATTAGCATGTGAAGGAATATTGGTGAAACTATTATCGCCATGCTCGATGATAACTGTATCAATATTTTTTGATTCAATTGTACTAATTACTTGTTGAGAATTTGAATAATCAAAGAAATCTATGATTGTCATTGTAGTTCCATCGATTGTTGGCTCAAGACTGAGACAAATGCTTTTGTTGATGAGATTATTCAACGAAAGAAAGGTTTTCAACATTTTAACAAAAAATATTTAAGAAAAGTGACATCCAATAAGCATTGAAAACAATTCATATGAAATGAGATAAATAGTAGCCAAGAATCATAAAATTGCAAAATTCTCCGGAAATATCAATTTTGAGAAACAATTGAATTCACAAAAATGATATTTCTGGATATTGTTTTTGCAATTAATCCATTTTTCGTCTTGAAATAAAATTCGTGAAAGCATTGATAACAAAAGTATAACAATTTTAAATTGAAAGGAATAATTCAATAGCTCTCAAAAAAATATTCACTACGGCTATCATTGAAATTTGAATGGAAATAAAATCAATAAATTAGCATTTATCATGAACATGTTAGTGGTTCAATGATAGCAAAAATTGGATAATCCGATTTTGCCTTCTCAAAAATATAAAAATAATAACATTTATCAATTTTGTTTATTTTGCATTTATTATGTAATACTATCAATTTCAATATCATTCAATGGTTTTTGGAATAGTTGAAAAGTGTGATAAAAATGTCTCGTTTCTCAAAATATTTAACATTATTGATTGCGAGTATTTTGCGCTCATCATTTCGTAGACATAGAGATGTATATGAATTTAGAGGATTTTTGGAGAACCGACAATATGGAAAATGAGAAAAGTTAAAAAATATCATCGAATCGAAATAGACTTCCTTTTTTATATTTGTGGAACTAAATAAATTCATAATTCAAGATACTCGATTTCGGATAGCAATTATTTATGCATATTTACTACTAACTCAATGCTGAAATATAAATTTTGCTGTAACACCAAATAAATCTAAATTTAGTACATTTTTTATGGAAAAACAAATTACGAGATGTCAAATATTCTTTATACTCTATAGTCAAGCAATTCGAATTTTGATTTAAATTGAAAATGTTCATTTTACTTTAAAAATAATTTGAATAACAATTTTTGAGAACTATGAAATTGAGAAGAATTAGATTGAGAACTATGAAATTGAGAACTATCTAAGTTATCATTGCTTTGAATAATAATTTTTGACAAAATCTATGCAAAGCATTATTTTGATTTAAAAATAAATTTGAATAATCATTTTTGTGAATGATGAAATTGAGAACTATGATAACATTTGGCGTTCCAGAGCGATCATAGTGATCATTGGTTTAAGATTTGTAATTCAAATGTTAATGATAAAAGCGCTTTATTTTGAAGTATCAAAAAAATTGAGAATAAATTACGAGCCCTTTCAAATGCAATTGAGATCGATCACGAACGAACCATCAATAAATGCATTTTGAAGATCGTTCATCCCACAAACTTTAAATTGTTAAATTTTTTTGAAATTTGTTTCAAAAATTACGAATGCTGAGTTCTCATCTCTTCATTACTCAATTAATCAAGAAAAGTCTTACGTTAAACTCAGACCCGGTCATAAGTGGTAAGACAATGACAATCAAAACATTTGAAGATTACGAATCCGATGAAGTTCATGATTTGGCAATTGCTAAACAAATAGAAACACTTGTTATAGAAGAAGGTAGCATATATTCTTTGGTACAAATTAGCTCATTCTTCCCATTTGTCAAGAAAATTCAAATTAAAAATACTCATATTTCAAAATTAGGCAGTTTTATAAAGAACTTCTACATCAATACTATTGAGTTGCCACAGAATTTCTCTCAAATTGGAGAGTTTGATTCCTCAACAATTGAAAATATTAATTTAGAAAATGCACGACAAATTTCAACATTCAGTAATTGTTTCAGACTCAAAACGCTTAAAGTCAACGTTACTGTAATTCCAAGTTACTTTGCCGCTCAATGCATAAATCTCGAAACCGTCACTTTTGTTCAACCGCCTGATCAAATTGGCAGATATGCATTCGCATTCTGTGACTCACTGAAATCAATTGATATCAGCAAAGTAACAACCATTAGTGACTACGCTTTCTTTTATAGTGGAATTCAAATACTAAACGCTGATGCGTATCTCCAAACTATTGGAGACAGTGCATTTGCCAATTCTCAGCTCAAATCCCTTTCATTTAAAAACAGAGAAACAAATTTAATATTATCTAATAACTGCTTTGAAAATTGCGCCATTGAGTCATTAATAATGAACAAGAATGTCACACTTTTTCAATCGATATTCGCAAATTGTGGGAAATTAAAGGAGATCACATTAAATGGTTTAACCGAAATTCCTCCTAGATTTGCTTATTTCTGCATCAAATTAGAAAAGCTTAACGCTCCAAATGTCCTTTCTATTCGTTCAAATGCATTTGAATACTGTACCTCATTAAGCACTGTTATTATTCCTTCAATTTGTATAATTGATTCATTTGCTTTCCGATATTGCACTTCTCTTAAGTTTGATTTTTCGAAATATGTTAATTTATCTAGTATATCTAGAAATGTTTTTGAGCGTTGCTCAAGCTTAGAAAACCTTGTTCTTCCCGAAAAATTAGAATTATATGGAATATCTGTTTTTGCTAATTGCACATTTAGTAACGTAAAAATAGATTCATTAATATCACATCAGGCACGTTATCTATTCAGCTATTGCACTAACTTGGAATCAGTCACTATTGGTGCAGGATGCCAAAATATACCAAGTTATTGCTTTGATGGATGCTCAAAATTGACCAAAATTAGCATAGATAAAAATATATCATTCATTGGTAATTATGCATTTAGAGGTTCAGCTGCAGTTGATTTACTCGATTTATCATGTGAAGGAGTAGAACAAATGGCTGCATGTGGTTGTTTGGCAAAAGCCATCAAAACTTATCAATGTTATATTCATAGTTGCCCTAACTTGGAAAAAATAATCTTCACAACCAAAACAGAGTCAATCAACTTTGGACATTTGTCTGTCGAATATCCAAATAATTTGAATATTGTATTTGAAGAAAGAAACAACAATTTTATTATTAAAGACAGCATTATTTTGAATTTGGATGATAACACAGTTTATGGTGTTTTGGACTCAATAAGCACAGAAACATACACCATTCCTCAAAAAATCTCAAACATAAGTCCATATGCATTTAAATTTGCGCATAATATAAAAACAATCAAGCTCGAGCATGATGTAGATTCTCTTTCATTCCAAGGTGCATATTATGTTCAATCAATCATAATTACCACAAAGACAAGAACAGAAATACCTCTTAATACATTTACTGATTGCTATTCATTGAAATCTTTTGAAATCAATGGACCTGTCAATTATATTGGTTCTCAGATTGATTATGGCCTTGAGAAATTTACGATACCTAAAAACTGCACATTATCTGACAGTTTTTATAATACTTCATTAACTTCTTGTGACTTAACAGATTACATTGCAACAGGTCACCTTTTTAGATACTGTTCAAAATTAGCATCAGTCAAATTAGGATCGAATACTGTAGTTTCATCATCAATGTTTGAATCATGTATTAATTTGAGAGATATTGATCTTTCAAAAGTAACATCAATTGGTGAAAGTGCTTTTAAGAATTGTATTTCATTGGAAACTATTGATCTTTCATCATTAGAGAAACCACTCCAAAAGAATACATTTTATAATTGTTCAAAACTTAAAAACATCAAATGGCCAAAGAAAGACTTTTCAATCGGATACGCTTCATTCAAATACTGCGAATCATTAGAAACTATTGACTTGACATATTTATATCCAATAATTGGACATTATGGATTTTATGAATGCATAAACCTGAAAACAGTCATTTGGCCTAAAAAGAGTTTTACAATTGGTACCTATGCATTTAGTAGGTGTCATTCATTGCGATCAATTGACTTATCTTCGTTACAGAGTAGTGTCGCAAATTCCGCATTTGATAATTGTTCGCAAATCAATTCAATCATTTGGCCAAAGAGTCGTTTTTCAATTGAGAGTAATGCATTTTCCAAAGTATCTTTTGGAGATATTGAAATACCATCAACATTAACATTTATGGATTCCTTCGCTTTTTATGATTCAAATATTTCTTCATTTACTACTTCTTATTCAACTACGAGTTTTGAAATGGATCATGTGAATATTAAAAAATTGACAATAACGCCAAATCTTCGTGAGATTAGCTTAGGGAAACATAATAAGATTAATGAAGTTGAGATTTTGGGTAATAGTGATTTCTTTATAATTGATGGAAATGCGATTGTTGAGAAAATAACTGGAAAATTAATTGCACTATTTGGAAATATTCCGGATACTTATGCGATTCCAGATTCTGTCAGGGAACTAGGAAATATTTACATTTGGCCATCAATTGATTCAGAAACAAATAAATATGCCCATGTTCTAAAAGTTACGCAATCAGTTGTTTTGGTTGATACTGCAAGTTCTGGCTCTATAGAGCTTATATATGCTATCTGCTATGATCACGATATTTTTCCACAAGAAGCAGGTTATTTCGGATTAGATTCCCTTGCTAAAAGTTTCTATGTTGAAGAAGGATTTGATGATATATTTGGAAATCGTAATATTAAGCTTGATGGATATGGATGCAATGAAACGATCCCAGATGAAGTCAAATATGGCTCTGTCGAACCTCTAAAAGAAGAAAAAGGATTAACTGGAGCTGAGATTGCATTAATAGTAATTACAGTTTTACTATGCATTGCTCTTATCTCAGTTATTGCTTTTTACGTTTATTTATTGCTGAAAAAACCAGCTGAATAAACACAAAACTAAACATTTTATTTCTAATATTTTTAATCAATGTTATATTTGATCTGGAATAAACTTCTCGAAGCCATTTTCATCGGGCAAATGCAAGTTCTACTGAAACAATTGCAAATACCTTTGATTGATGCACAACTTCTGATGTTTTGATATGACAATTGATTCTGGTTTTGTCCAATATTTGAATGCTTGTGAACTCAATTTTATCTATTTCATTAAGCTCTATTTTGTAATATTCCAATGCGCTATCTACACAAGCATGGATCTTTGGGATTTTTGGCACTTCAATGAATGAACTCCTGATGGAAACGAGGGAATTTTGAATGCGATCCAAACCAATATTGTGCAATCCAACATCAAGAACAAATTGAAAGAAGAGAATTAATTGGAGGGGAGATTGCCTTAATAGGTGTTATATTGTGCATCGTTCCGATTGGTTGTTTACTATATAGAAATCAAGTGCACAAAAATTTTAAAATCATTATAACCCAACAATATAATTGATTTCAAGTTTTGTTATTAAAATATTATTGATATTATGTGGGTTCTCCATCCTTTTATTGTCAAAGAGTTGGATTATAAGCTTTGCAACATGTAGATCACATCTGATTTTGAACAATTTTAACGCCAATATATAGATATTCCTAGCTGATATGCTTCACATCTATGCATGATAATAGAACAACTATATGAAAATAAGCATAAAATTATTTAAAATAAAAATTGGTTTGGATAACTAAATATAAAAGTAAAATATTTAGTGCATATATACTTAAGGCAATAGAATATTATGACATTTCGTGTATATTATATTTTGGCGCCAACATTAGCCCGCCAAAAAGAAAAGTGTCATATTTTTCAGTGGTCCAGTCTTGTATAACCTCACGGTGCTGCAACACAGATCTCCAACCGCCATCCCTTGAGTACCGCCGACTCTCCAATTTCACATTTCCTTCTCAACTTCTCCATCCACTCATTATTCAAGTTACTCATATACAATCTTTATCATGTTTTATGTTCTCTTGTTAACCCATTATGTTTTAGCTTACTTTAACGATTTCTTTTTTAATATATTTATATTTATTCATTAATATTGAAAGGTCTGTGTGAACACTAAAGATTTCGGTTCTTATGGTGCGTGAATATTGAAGAAACAAGAATATTGAGCTAGTTGTGTGATGTTTATGTATACAAAAAATAATCGACGCAAGCTGACTGTCTTGTGGTACCAACACTGAGAATGAAGCCTGAGACAGAGAGTTTGGAAATCGAGTAAATTAACGATTCAAAATGCTACACTCCCGTGTGTTATTGCTATCTCCATGCCTCTGCTGATTGTTCCATCCCAGTGCCATCGAGATAGCACTCACACCAGCCGGAATTTCGAAATATCAACAAAATTTTTGTTATCTAGTCCTCTTCTCGGTGTTTCTATCATCAAATCGAGTAGCTGGTGACCATATCATCGAGAAAGTTACTAGATAGCAAAGATTTGTAACTAATGAGTAATTATATTTTTAAAACAGTATTAGTGATAACATCATAATGCTTACCATAAATGAATCAGTTTTATATTAAAATATTGGAAATTTGGTATTTTTGACAATATGACGTGTAAAATTGAATTTTTAACACATATGATGTTTAAAGTTAGAAGAATATTTTTATTACAGATATATACTCTATTCATGTATTAAATGATAGTAAACTAGTAAAAAGTATGTAATATGCGAGATAAATATAATTAAAATAGAATGTGCTTATTGTAACTAGATATTGTGATGACAGATTCATTGGGCCATGTGGTAACATGTAATATTTCTATATTTGATATGCAATCATCAGAAGGGCTGGAAAATTCAAAAGAAGAAAAAAAGTGCAAAAAAGTGACTGTTTTTCGAAAATATATTGTTGCATATTATATCTTTATTCCAAATGCCACATATAACATTTCTGAGCATTTTCAAAATTTGAAAAGGCAAACCGTCGCAATATAATTAGACTTAATATAGTATTCTAAATATGTTTAGATATATTGTAAACTATACAATAATCCGACTCATATAATATTTTGAGAGAGAAGCTGCAAATCATGTTATTTATATTTCATATTAGATATGCATAATAGTGTTATTTTGCGTCATTCAGTATTTGTGAGTATTTTTTCTGACAATTTAAAAGTTGTTTCTGAAATTATTATTTAATTCTGATATTCATATTATTTCCAATAATATGCACAAAAGTTAAAATTCCCTTTATTTCCACTTTAAAATATAATCAAAACATCTAATAATTGATGATGTATATTATCCTATTATTTATTATTATTATCCCTCTCAATATTTATTTCTTCTCAAATCTTCTTTCTTCATAATTTTATGTTATAATTGATTTATATTATATTTAGGATATTAATTTTGTGTATAATTTGTCATTGTAAAGCAAAGCGTCAATTATGTTATATCAAATTAAATTCTGCTGATTCACATATGTTAATATTATAATTTTCCAATATAATAAAATTATTGCAAAATCAATCACTTTTATTTTTATATTTCAAAATATGGATTATATTTCTCATATCATTTATCGTAAAGTATTAGATTTTATTCAATTATTATAATTAATATATATTTAATGGAGTTTGATGGAATAAAAAATTTATCGGAATAAAGGCGACTTTATGCGAATAAAGTGAATTTGGAATCAAACCCTATTTTGGAATAACCGCCAATTTGGAATAATGACGGTTATTCCATATGCCAAAAATAGGCCGAAAAGTGACAATAATGGAATACCCGAATTAGATGGAATCAAAATGAATATTTGGATATGCGAATCATGCTCTCCAAATTTGGAATCAACTTTGATATTGGAATTAGGAATCATGGATAATAATGGAATCAAAAATACTTTGGAATAACCGTCAAGCAGTTGGAAACATAATTACTTTATCCTTAATTCCAATTCAAATTGAGATAACATTATCATTCAGAATTTGTGGTAAAAAGGAAAAGGAAGGACTACCGCGAGTCAAACCAGCAAACCTCTTCATTTAAGCTTGGAGTGTTTTGCCAATTGAGCTATGAGGCGAAGCAATTTTTCTCAATCTGTTTAAGGTATTTAATCGCACGATAAATATTTGGAATCTCCGGATCTTCAAAATCGATGGGACTTCAAATATAGAGCATATGCAATAACAATGATTAAAAAATCGAAAAGTTAGAAGTGATTTATTCTGAAATCTTTTCATTTTAAAGCAAAACCACATTTTCAATCGATAGAATTCATTGGCTGTCGTCTTGCATATATCATAGCACGCATCAATGTATTCTCTATTCAACAAAAACGTGGAATCAAAGTGGAATAATAACTGACATGTAAACAAGCTCGATGCCAGCTAACAACTTCATAATAAGTTGCTATATAACAGAGACCGTGAGGTTGATTCCTAATTCCATTATTCCACTTTTGATTCCAATTCCGAATTCATTTTGATTCCAAAAAAATCGATTATTCCATTATTGTCACTTTTCGATATATTTTTGGCATATGGAATAAACGTCTTTATTCCAAATTGGCGGTTATTCCAGAATAGGGTTTGATTCTAAATCCACTTTATTCGCATAAAGTCACCTTTATTCCAATACAGTTTTTTATTCCATTAAACTCCATTTGCTAATTTTTTTTGGACATTTTCAGTTTGATTTTTCATTACCACTCAAAACTTATTCTTTGAAAATTAACCTGTAATGGCGCTGAATATAAACGATAGTATAAAATTCTTGAATTCATGTATAGAAATTTGATTGGAAACAGAACAATAAACTATCAACGATTTTTTGTCAGGAAATTTTCAGATTTTACATCTTTTGTCAGTTACATTTACATGGCAAAAATATTTTTACATGTCATTAATATTAATTTATGGGTCATTAATTAATTTTACGTGTCATAAGTATTTTACATGTCACGTATGAATTTACGTGTCAAAAATCTATTTCTTTTTGATTTTCGTTATAAAACTGAATATTTACACATTCTTGTCTTTTTAATATATCAATTTTAGTCATATCTGCTATTCCTCCATTTATTCGAATCTTTGCATATATATGAGATTGGCTTTATCAATAATGGAAATTAACATAGTAATTTACATCACAAACAAACTAATATTATACAGTGAGTGGCTTAAGTTTGTCTATTTCATCAAGCTCTGTATTTAGTTCACGATTTATATTTGCAACAGACAATAAAGGATTTTCTTCAATCCAGTTGATGACATCGATGGAAAGTTCCCCGAGAACTTCTTCTCCTAAAAGTAAATTCTTTTCCTCCTCTATTGAAAATGTCTCAGCATAGTTTCCGCAGCAGCCACAGCATCCTTTAATTTTATCCCATAAATTAAATCCGATGAACAAAGAAATAAGAATCATTAGAATTGGAGATAAATAATTCCAATAGTCACCGATTAATATAACTTTATCCATCACACCCATAACATGAACGAACGACGTTTTCGTTGCACCGATTTGAAGCATGTAGTGATATCCTATTGTTGGTCCAAGTCTGCAAATCAGTATCGCCCAGTAGTTCAATGTATTTGCGTTTGAAGCATGCGGAATGAATCTATAAAACTGTCCAACTCTTGCTTTGACTAATGCCCATCCTCCAATGAAATATAGGAAACTAAGAATTGGAAATGATATGAATGCTTGCGATGCTGTTGATGATATTTTCAGACGTGACAAATGATAGAAAAGATTGAGCTTTGGTTTAAGTGGAATCAATGAAATTTCACTCCAATAACAAATTCCAACAATTACCATTATAATGACTGCGAACACTCTTTTTAACAATTTAGAGATTCTTGAAATACTTCCTTTTGAATATGCAGATTTATACGCAAGTAGTGCCTTTTCTGCTTGCTTTGAAACTGCCATTATAAAGTTCTTGCATTGATCTAAAGATTCAGCAGTTTGATCCATTAAGCACAAGAAATCTTCGACATTAGATTCCGTGCAATTCTTCCAATCGATCTTTCGAACAGCATTTATCTTCTTGTTAGTGCATTGCGAAGTATAAAACTTATCAGGAATAGGAAGCGCTGACTTCAGGAGGTTCAATTTATCAGACCTGGACTTTCCTAATGCTATAAATCTTGTTGCCATGTCTCCTTCAATGTTTTCTTCTGCGATGCGGAAATGCTCTAAAGCTGCATCAGCGTCTGCAACAGAATGAGCGCATTTGTTGATCTCCTTGTAGAGCTGGTCTATCTTATGCTTGTATTTGAGCGCTGGGTCTGCGCTTTGCCACAAATATCGCGGAAACGCAATGAATCCGAACCCGAAACTTAAACTTAGCAAAACGAGACCATATCCATTACTTAACGCGACGAACATAGAAGGAATAGTTCTAATAGTTAATTTCTTTGTAGCGAGCATAATAATTATCGCAATAACGATGAGACAGGCTGCAATTCCGTAAATTATTAAGTTTTCACGCACAACCATCCATAATCTGTGCTTAACGGACAGCGTATGCGAGTAGCTTAAGTAGGATACTAGAAATGGAACGATAATCCAAGTTAAAACGAATGAAATCCAATATAAGATTTCAAGGGAAATTCTAAGTCCCAATTCGGAGTTATCTGAGTTTTCATTGATTGATATCGATATGTCGTACGGCAAAATGCCCGAAACCATTACCGTTGGTATACATGCGGACAAAATCATGAAAATATTGGCCCAAAACGGGTGCCTGAACGCTCCGTAGTAAAAGTAGAAACCCGTGATCACTAAAACTAGGAATAGACAGGCGACAACGCAAAGAGACTCTTGAGAATTCATGAAAAATTTTTTGATCGCTAAAAAATTTTTATCGTCACGTTTTTTATATTTTTATCTTTTTGATGTTTTGTGTTTTTTCTTATAAAACAATCAATATTTTGATATTTCTTTTAATATAAATCTCTTTACATTAAAACTATAGACCTACTCATTGACACGTCATCTCATTAGTTGAGAATTTATATGTTAAACTTCTTTCTCATGCGTAACATGCTCTTGAGATTGATACAGTATATTCCGAATTATATTATATAATGAGTCTCAAGCAATCGAATACATAATACAAAAAAAAGGAAATTCAAATTTGATTTGTAGCTGCTATACTTAATTTATATTGCTATGTTTAGGTGCATATCGATCTTCATTTATAAAATAGAAATGATATGAAAATATCAAAAATTATTTGATATTTATTCGATTTTGTGTATTTGTGTTATTCAACTCAAAGCAATGTATGACGCAGGTTGTGGCTGATTTCTAAATGAAGTCTCGAAATTAATTTTGTCGAAACATTTTGTATTTATCAATTTAACTTCATCAACTGAATCAGAGCACATACGTGTGTATTACCATACACTGTCAGTTTGAACGTTTCTTTAAAATTTGATTATTAATAATTATCATAATCAAAAAAAAAACACTATTGTATCTCTGGTGTCAATGCTAAGAGTGCTCTGGCTTTGAACAGTTGTTGAACAAAAAGATATAGATGATGAATTGACGTATAAACGATGAAAATATTAAAAATATTAATTTAATATTAAAATTTTGCCACGTAAAAAATGCTAACATTACAACTTAATTTTGCATTTTTAGAAATACCATAATAAGCTATATTTAAATTTTAAATCTAAAGAGAAAATTAATTTGCCGAAGACTGTGATAACCCCTATAATAAGAATATAGATAAAACGCTATACTATGTGTCATTTATGTAATTTTATAAAAATTAGGGAATTGTAAACTTAACAAAATTAAAATCAAAATAATCGATCTATCATCGATTTCATGTTTAATAATTTTCCCGTTTCTGAAATTTTCTCTCAAAAACTAAATTGAAAACTTTATGGATAATTAATTTTTATCATTGAATCTTATTATATATTTGATATATAGCACATCTATAAAAGGATTCTCAAAATTGAAAATGAAAATATGAACTATTATATTATACATTACCTAATGATTCGAAAAATTTTAAATTCAAGCCGTTATTTTTCAGACAAATTTTTGTAATTGACTATTCCATATTATATATTATCAAATTATGAAAATAAAAATTGAGAATATCCGTTATTTTTATCAGATATTGCATTCCAACTCAGCAGTAGATTAAAATATATACAACATTTTATTGACAAACCGCCGAATTTTCAGGGCGAGATTTGAGAGGGTCGGGCCAGGTCGGTGGAATGGACTCTGTTTGGTTTGCTTTTGATGATAATGAGGTAGAGATTGGAAATTCATCATCTGATTCCTTCCTTGGCGTCTTCAACCAGGATCCTCATGAGATCCATTCATGGTTGCAGAGACCCCAAGCTCCATTCTCAGTTTCCTCCTCATTACCGACCCCCCACTTCAGCAATCCTATTCATGAGCCATCCTCCTTTGCATGCGCGCCAATTCCAGGAATCTGTATTTGAGTTTTCTGTCTATTAAAACCTCTAAGGACGCGATTTACCCATGCAAAATACACTTTCATAAAATAAAAAAAAATCACTCATTGTTAGGAAAAAATCAAATTTTGATAATATTCTATATTATAATAATATATCTATAAGTTTTTAGTTTGCTTTTTGTTATTGAAATATTCAAAATTTGATTTTGATAATATGATATTATCCAAATATTGATTGAATATATTTTTATGATGAGAAAGTTAACAAGCTTTGTGATTATTTTTTCTTAATGAAAATATTTCATAAAAAAAATTCAAAATGTGTTTTAATGGCTATTATATTTTATGTGATAAGATATATTTAAATCTGAACTAACAGAGTCGAAATCGAATATTAAATTATAAGATAGGAAAAAAAATACAATCTAACTTAGATAAACCACTTAGGAAGTACTGGTACAGGGTCAATATATGCATAAACAAGTGTACATAAATCAATGAAAGTAAATAATGCAACGAAAAACATTGCGATACAGAATGAATATCCATTGGAAGGCTTCATCAAATTTGATATAGATATCGGGAACTGTATGCAATTTATTATTATTACAACATATGACTCAAGAACTCCATAATTCGTTGATGTGAAGGCGTATAGTATCAATGTAATGATGAATAAGAAAACAATCAATGTCTGTGAACTGAATGATTTCTTTTTAATGCTCGATATTGTAAATAAAATTGCGAAAAAGAGACTTGGCGTTGTAATGAATGTATTCGTGAAACACGCAGAGAACCTGTCATCCTCAGTCCATAGAACATACCATTTTTCTCTAAATACGAGTTTTCTAAATATCAAAACAAAATTCAAATTAATTGCTGTGAGATTTTTACCAAATATCTTCATGACTATGATAAACGAAGCAACTAAATGCCATGTTTGAAGGTGAATAAGATCAGTTCCAGAAAGATGAGAATCAACATATTTGTTGTAAATCTTTGCATTTGGATCCTTTTTAGAACCCATAACTAAGCTAGCTAAGCATGAAAGGTACAGCACTACAATTGGTATAGTTATTGCATAAAAAACGGTCTTAAAATCATGCGTTTTGATGAAAGTCCAAACAATTGCGAAAATATATATTGGAAAAGTCATGAATGATATAGATATTGCAAAGCCTGAGAATAATATCTGCAAGAGAATAAAAATAAACTGTGTATAAGAATTTGTTTTGAAATGTAACGAAAATGAACAAAACATTAGAGAAGCTGCTAACATAAACTGCGCTATTCCCCTGTCGCCGATGAACCTCGATGATGCAATTAGTGAGTATTCAAACATACAAAGAGATCCACCAAGAAATGCGAAAACTGTTGGAACATTGAAACAGCGAATAGTGAAATATACAATAGGAATGGTCATAAATGAGAAAAATGCTGGAATTGCTCGAAGAGAATGATAAACAGTTGTTAAATACGTAGCATTAAGACCTAGAGATTTGTATTCATCGTTGTATTCCATTTTCCTGCCTATGTATCTCAAAATAATCTTTCCAAGTGGTGGTTGTCGATCAGGACAAAAAGTTTCATTTGCATAACAATGAATAAAAGATAAATATGTTAGATCCTCGCCTGTTATTGTTCTAGGACTCCAAAGAAGCCAAAATCTGCTGAAAATTCCCATAAATATTAAAATCATTAACATAAAAGTATCATATCCGTCAAATCTGAAAGGAATTATGATATCTGCTTGTTGAATTTCGATGTTTTTCGTTATATCTTCTGTGTCGTATGCATCTAACAATTTCTTTTTCGACTTGTGATCATCATCACTCATCGAGAAAACTGTGAAAAAATGAGCCAAAAATGTTGAACCACAAATAGGGATGCAAATCTGGAAGATATTTTAGAATTTTCCTGATTTCCATTTTTGCAATCTTCCAGACAAAATAACCTTCTTTTTTATCGTTTTTTGTCAAATAAATTATTTACTGGACAAAAATTCATGAGTTTTCATGTTTTTAAATCAGCAGCTCGTTATAGATTTAGGAGCACTATGTTTTCGTGCAATTTCACCATCTTCATTGTGATTGTCACATTTTCCATGGAAATTTACAGCCAAGAACTTCCAGAAAAGTGAGCAAAATTGAATGAAAAGTGATATTTTGGAAGCAGGAAATTTGGTCTGGAAGATAATTCAAAAAGTTGATAAATATGATCCTTGTTATGCGAAGAATGCATATATCAATTGGAAGATATTGAGGGATTTCCGATAATCCGGAAATAGCATATAATCGCAAATTGATTTTTTAATATTTTACTCTATTCATATAGAATAACAATAGTGACATAAAAAGTTTACAATTTTTTCTGGGCTGAGCATGTCTGAAACTTCGTTTCCAATAAATGAGCAGTTTCTGACTGATCAATTCCAAAAAATTTTGAAAACCACGATTGTCACATCATGCATAGCAATACATGGGCCCGCATTTCCCAAGTAACATAAATAATTCATGCGAAACCAACAAACGAAGCTTACTCTCAACTTTCCTTCTTAAGTCATTGCTACAGCATATTTAAGCCTATTTACGAATATACAACAAATATTGGTTTAATTTGGGCCATTGGAATCTATAGAAAATAATTTTTTAGGTCAAATTATTTTGATTAAATATATAACAAGCATTACATCTTTCAATTTAGCTGCATTTATATTACCTTATGATCTAAATACAGAATTCATGTTTATGCTTATGTTATAAAATTAAATTTCTTATTTCCAGACTTTTTTTCCAGAAGTCCATTTTTTATCTTTCAGAATCTATTTTATCTTCCAGATTTGCATCCTTACCACAAATTTTTATATGCATATTTTGATGAAATTTTCATTCTTTTTGTCCCTTTTCTAATATTATTTAATATTCTTTTATCAAGATTTGGAAATTCTCGATAAATTTCTTATGTTTAATTAGGAATCCTCCCTCTGGATCATATTCCTTGTGTATCTTTACATAACAAAAAATTGAGATAAAATTCTGAATTATGAAATGATATTATATATTTAGATGAAAACATGGAGACCTATTATATTCTTTCTTTTCAATATTCAAAGCAAGAAATATAATAAAATTTATGTGCATTGAATTTATCCTTGTAGTGCTATTAATTTATTATATTTTCATATAGAAAATGCAAAAATAAAATTATATAAAAATTATATATTCGAGTCAAATGTCGTGTGGTACAATGGCTATTGTTTCGAATGGTTGTAAAGCAATTTTCTAGGTATCACAGATCAATAATTAAAATAACATTCATGGAACGCCTTGATATTGGTTTGATATTGTCTAAAATTTCTTTTAAATGTCTGGAAAATGAAATATGGTTATTATCGAAAAATATTTTGACAATATTCTTTGCAAAATTAAACAATTAGAGAAATGAATGTAGCTTCGATCTGATATATGAAATGAATGAGATATGGCTGCAAATCTATAAAATTGGAAATCTTGAATTGATAATTAACAATATTTTCAATTCTTGACTAAAGTTTCGACATCTATCTTTGGTACCTTTGAAGAATCATCAGGGATTTCAGGAGGAGTGTCAACTCTGACTTGTACTGGTCTCATTGTTGATAATTTCGCAACACGTTCTGCATTGAAAGAATTCACAGACGGTTTAAACATTCTTGGCTGCATTGGAACTGGATATTGCGATGCTGGAGTATATTTTGGCTTTTGTTTTTGCTGTTCATATTGCAGCCACTGATTGTAAACATTTGTGTGCTTAGCAGTTACAGACTGCGAACGAGCTTTTTTCGGTCTCATTGACTGATTTATACTTCTATCAACAGTCCTTGATAAAGTTTTCCACTGCATGTTGATGTCATTGAACTGCTGTGTCACTGTTTGGTGGTCATTTACAGATTCTTCAACGTGGACTTTGAGAGAATCCAAAAATCTTTTCATCGATGACATTTTAAAAAAAGTGAACGTTATTTCATGAATTTTTGTTTTGTCGTCATTTTAGATACCGCTATATGTATTGTTTCACTTTTTCAAATATATCTTCGGTAAAATTTAAACTATTTATAATAAAAATCAAAATTCTTATAAAAATGTTGGCCTCCTAAAATCAATGCTTCTTTCTGCATTATTCCCTCAGTAATTTTACTCCATCTTTTATTCCTACATTCTCTATCTCATATATATTATTTTCAAAAGATATTATTAAAATATGAATGTTGATATCAAGATATCAAATGAAGAAATTCTCAAAGTAATTTTATTGATTACATCCTTATTCAATGTATATAATTGGACATTTTGTCATCAATAAAGGTAACAGATTATATCACTTTCCAATATTAATATATTTCCAAAACCATCATTATCCAAAAATTTACATGACAAATACAAATGACATTGATAAGATTACATGGCAAAGGAATATTTATTAAATGTCAAAATAGTAGTTTACAGATTGTGATTTTTCAGGGTAATCCAAAAATTTGGCTAACCTCAAAAAAATCAGCAATTCTGAGAATATCCAAAACTATAATTTCCCTAATATCCATAAAATAAACAATTTTCCTATCATTTATATCGAAATCTCAATAAATTTCTATAATTTGTTATTAAAATGTTTTGTTTAATTAATAATCTAAATTCTTATTGTTATGATTTATTAATGGTTTCCTATAAATTGTTAAGCGTGAACAATTGTTCGCAGTCTAATAAAATTGTAAAAATTTCATTAGTTTAAATAAAAAATAATTTTTATACCTTGAATTTTTTTTCTCGTTTACTCTTTTGAATTTTGCCATTTTTAACGAGTGACCACCTATAGATCAGATCTGTTCTGATGAAACATTTACGTGCCTTTCTGTGGTTCTGTTTACAGTGGTATCAATAATATCTCTGCAAACAAAGACCAAGCAGCTAATTCAATATGATTTTGCTTAAACAAACACTATCTTGTATTGGAAGATGATGGAAGCTCTTCTCTTATCTATTGTAGGTATAACTGCATGTTAATAATATAGATGTAGCCTATATTAAATCACAGAATTTATAAATATATTAACAAAATCAATTATAATTAATACATTCATAAACAGTGTAATTATAGATTATTATTTTAAGAATATGAGACTCTGTTTTTGTATTTTTAAAAAAGCAATAATTTAACTTATTTAGTATTTCCATTTATTTTAATAAGACATTTACGTGCTTTCCAGGGGGTGCTGAGTATGTTTATAGCATTTGCTTGTCTATTTAACTTGAGGATCTCCATGCCTCCATAAGATTTCAGCGAATTTTGATACGTAAAATAACGAAAGTCACTATTTTTGACACTTATTATCTGATATTTGTCATGTAAAGTCAAAAATTTGATATGTAATGTTACCAATGAGCAAATTTTATGTGAACTTGAGGTAGCATAACTTTAGGTATGCTCGATGTATGGGCAAAGGAATGCCGTTTGACTCCTGCGCGTAGAGTATTTTTTCTTTTCTATTTTTTGATTTTTCGACTAGAACTCTTGCAAAAATAAGCGAGCGAATGCTATAATAGTGAGATCTATTTGTTATAATCATCAAAGAGATTCATAACAGAAGCCTATTAATGATTTGTAATGGATTTCTGTTTGTAATCATATCATGATTAAGTAATACCTTGCTAAGATCATGAAACAGATTGCACCACTAGAATCAGAACCCTAAAAAAGCATGTTTCATCAGATTCGTCCAGGAAGGGGGGTTACTCGTTAAAAATTGCAAAACTCAAAAAGGTCAACAAGAAAAAAAGTGGAGTCAACTTTATATGACAGAAATTGTAAAATAATGAATTTACACGGCAAACGTTTTGTAATTAAGTGTTTTACATTGCGCAGTATCAAATATTGCAAAAATCGAGAAAGTCCAAAATCTCGTTATTTCAGTATAAATGTCACTTTTATTATAACGTATTTAAAATGACGACGACGACATCATTCAAGTTCCCCTCACGCGGCGGAGATCCAATGCTCGAGTCATTCTACACCACCGAGTACACCTCCAAGTATTGCCGCCCTATGACTGTCGGTTACACGACGAGAAGCCTGAATGGCGGTTCAACATCGGGCGTTATGACGCGTTCGATCACTGAGCCCGTGCAGCATGACACTCCTCTCGACCCATTCTACACTTCCGAGTACATTGGCAAATATAGACCACCGAGAACGCGCCAAGTCACAACGAGAAGCGTTTCTCTCGATGGATCGGAACTTCCACCGGAAACAGCCGGCGCTGCCGACGGACAAAACAACGGACCAAAGAAATCCGGATATGCTTCAAACGCTCACGTTTCGTCGTTATTACTCAACAAACTCGACGACAATGACCAATTCTTATCGACAAGCCACGCTCACCACTCAAAGTACTCTACGATTTTCACGTTAATGGAGCCAAGGCCAACAGTCCAGAGCACAATGGAGAGATCCGGCTACTGGAACGAGCCAGAGCCAGGAGCTGTCACTAAAACACCAGCACAGAGGTCCATGGAGGTCAAGACACGCGACATTCAATCCGCTGTCCCTCCGAACTCGTTGAAGATTCTCAAACGCAAGAATCCAGTCGAAGCAGAGAACGGAGGCAAAGGCCCAGAGTGGGGATCGACGACAACAGGCTCAACGTATGTTAAGCACGAGTCTAACCACGACCGTTATTGGAAGACAAACAGAGATCTTATCGGCAAGAAGGAAGCGGACTCATTCACGCGCCAGCACTTGACGATCAACCAGCCTGCCATCGTCGACCAGGTCTCCACAACACACGACACGTTCAGGCATCCACCGGTCCGCGGATCGCCGGTGATTCCGAACCGCACTGCTGTGGAGCAGAGCGGCTACACGTACTCACAAATCCCGACGTCCAACAAGACAAGGCCGCTCTCTGACAAGACAGCCGCTGATCTCCACCCAACAGAAGTCGCTCGCCTGAAGAGGGTCAACACGCCTGAGTACCAGAACCTCTACAACCCAGACCCATGGGTCTCAACAGCCCAGATCTCATACCAGTCGCAGCCGAAGACGAGGTCAGTCAGCACAGCCATTGCCCCAACAAGGCGCGGAATTTCTGGCTTCTGCACGAACGAATCAGTCACTGCTGGCGCACCAGGTGATGCAAGAGAGTTCGAGACAGGAATCTCTGAAATGAAGGACAAGTACAGAGATCCACACATCAAGCTTCGGTCAATGCCACAGCTTACAGCTAACGTTGTCGAACGTTCCGGCTATTGGGGTAACAACAATTGATTTTCTTGTGTTTCATATATTTTTTTATTTTATTATCTAAAACATATCAACTATGTAATACTTCTTAAGCTCAATTTTAGATAGTTTCTTTTGGAAAAACTCAATTGATGTCGAATTGAAAAAATGAAAAACAAAATCATTTACCTAATGGTAAACAAGAACACCAAAATTAAATCATAGATAGTATATATTACATCAATCTTTTCAATTCAATTGTCAATTATCTTCAGTTGCAATTCTTCTTTTTGTGCATGAAAACAAACATTTAGAAGCTCTAATTATGAAAATAATGTTCTATATATCACTATATATCTATGGTTTAATTTTGATGTTCTTGATGTTCCCTTCTTCATTTAAATTCTTCCCGATTGATTCTGAGAGGGAAATATTTTACTGATAAAAGACTGGAAGAATGGGTGTTTGCCATTTTAGATTCTCCTATAATAGAAGCTTTGATGTAATCAATTAACTGCAAGTTTTGTTTAAAATTTTTAAATGAATTAGAGTACCCAGTTTTGAAATTCATAACTTGAACTCGATTGATTATTTAGAGATTATTGCTTCCATTGATTGAAGCATCTATTATAGGTGAATCTAAATGAACAAGCACCAATTCTTCTTGTCATTCATCAGTGAATTATTTTCCTCTCAAATTAAGGCTCCATTCCCACAGCTTATGTTCATTGATATATAATGATATGCTGATATATAGTATATTTTATGAGTTAAGAGGCTGATAAGGCCAATAAATAAGGATGATCAAATTTTATATTTTCCGTTATACTACATAATTTGGGAATTGGTTTCATATTATCATTATAGACATCCAACACATGAGCAAAATTATGTTATGAAATAAAAATATCATTTATTCAATTTGGTCTGATATTGATTTTGCGAGGTGTTGTTTAAGAGCCATGCTAGAGTATTCCATTCGTATCTATGGATATCATTCATTGCTGGATTCCTCCATTTTTCTTTCATATGTTCGAATTTAAATTATTTTTATTATTAATGTGCATAGCAAGATTAATAAACTACATTTTCTTCGAATGCATCATGTACTATCTCTATTTTCACTTTAATATAATCTTCAGCTCATGATTTTCATTTTTTTTGCTCATATTTTGTCGTATGTATGAATTCATAAGATAAAACGTATGGATTCAAAAACTAATAGAGCCGGTTCGGAAATATGCATTGAATATTACTTGTAGAAACAAGTCAATGGCTTTTGCCATTGAACTTTAGTAACAATGTCACTTTTTCAAAACCATGAAAAATGCAGTCTAAATCGTTTTATAACTTGCTATAAAAATTTTTCTGGGCAAAACCACTAGCATAGGAGCAATCTATAGAATTTTCTCTAGAATGTGACGGAAGTGGACTGAGGATAAAAATTTCTGGAAGGCTGGAAAGCTCACTTTTATAGCACCATATTTCCAAAATTGAACACATTCCATCAAGAAATCTGGATACAATCTCAACGAGCAAGTTGTGGTACATTATGAGCTAGTATTACCACTACTGTGATTTTTGTACCTTTTTCTTATGTATTGAGATAACTCTAGTTGAATTTACGCCCTTAACTGTTTCCGTAAAGGGGCGGCACGCAGCACCGCCATTCATGCTGTTAAAGATTGTGAAATCAAACAACTTGGAAGATGGAAATCTTCTTGTTATACAAAATATACCTCAATTTCAACAATTGAGGCTGCTGATGCTTTTGTTGGGCAAATGACTGAATAAAAATCAACTAATTTTCACCACTTTAAAAAGTGACTTTTTTCAAAAAAACAACCCAAAAAGTGAAAAATATAATTTTTAGCATTCAAATTTGAATGAAAAGAATTTTGTTATTTTATTTATAACACAATATTTTTATCTAATAAATATAAAGGAAATCATAGTGGTTCTTCACTATATTAGTAACAAGAAATTATATTCAATATTGAACGAGATATTAATTTTTCAAAATTGAACATTCTGCTTTTTATAACTTAATCTTCACAAAGCAGAGTCCAATAATATTAGTATATATATTATATATGCCCTATATACTATAATGTGACAGAGAGCAAATTGCAAGTTAATGATATTTTCTCGGTAAAAATGAAAATTTTGAAAAACATCAATTTTTTGTTCTCACTATCCAGGTGCTCGCTGGATGTGCATACAACAGTGGTATAAATATAGTTGGTATGTATTCATTTAGATATATTTTAAAGTCTTTTGGTTGGACTTTTAGAGTAGAAGAGTGAAGCTTAAAATTTGAGTACTTGGAACTGGAGCCTTAAACAGAAAAAGAACAAACAGTGGTAAAACTGGGTATTTTAAAAATGTTCGATATTGATGATTTAAAATAGACAACATTATTTTTATTTTAACATATAACACAATTATATCATGAAGTATTTGTAGAAATACCTCATGTATGGCTCGTTCTGGGCTAAGTGTCTAAATCTTCTGTTTGTCTGCCAGTCGTTGACATCCCAGTTATGGAAGAGAAGAGAAACTGCTGTTGCTTGTGAATTCGATGCCTGGAAGATTCCAAGGGACTCCTTCTCGTAGAACCAGCATCTCTTGCCCATTCTCGATGCGATTGCGAAAGAAAATGTTGATCTGTAGCTGAGCAAACATTCGTCGCACATCATCAACAAAGCGATATCAGTGAGCGCTGAAACATGATCGAAATCGGCCTTTCTTGTAGCATTAGACTTTACACTATAAGCGCCGAACTCTTTAGTGAACTCTTCTTCCATCTGCTTAGAATCACTCGCGAAAGCAATGACTGTTGGCATTTCGCGGATTTTCTGCCATAAGAAAGGCTTAACGACCTTCATTGTTGTTTCCACTGAGTAGCTGTAGAACTGTCCTGGGAATTGGAAGCGGAGATGGACACCAAACACGCGTGTGCCTTTAGGAATTGAATCAATAATTCGTTTTGCTTGATCCATGTGTTTTTGAGGAATTCGACACAAAAAGTTGGATATGAAGTACACAGCATGCATACCGAAGTGTTCCATGGCGAATTGTCCCATCTGAAAATGTGTATATAATTGTGTCGCGTAAATCAATCTGTCTAAGTCGAGATTTACCTTCGATTGGAACGGCCCATCGAAGTTCGCCCACCACCATCCTTCAAATGTTTGAACATAATAACTTGGATTTCTAAAAGGCTGCGCTAAGATGCTTTTGTACGTTTCATTCTGCAAGAAAACACTCCTCTGGTAGTCATAAGCATTGCCGCAGCCCATAACAACTTGTCCGTCCTTCATGCACGAACCTTCGACGATCATTCTTCTGTTGTTCATAACAGCGAGCAAAAAGACGACAGTATCAATGGATATACGATTTCCAACGCCATCGAAGTAATGTTTCGTTAAAATATATTTGTCATCTTCATTCGATGTTGTATTTATGTGAATCTCCCAGTTTTTGATGACCCTCCATGCTTTTACGATCTGAGAACACGTAACTTCGCTCTCCTTTGAGTCACAGGGGATGTATGAACGCGACCAAACAGGAAGATTCAATTCTCGAATTGCTTCTTCTAATTCTTCCTTTGTGTACTGAATATCGGGATTTGGCGGTGCAACGCGCATAGAGACATGTCCGGGGAAGTTTTTCATCGGTTTCGTATTATTAATTATTTTATTTTCCGCAATTTGAGTATTTTGCTTGTTGAGAGTCAAATACAGAAGAACATCGAAAACGAGAAAAACGTAAATGAAGATATCCAAGATGCTTGTGAACTGCCTCAGAGTGTTCTTAGACATCAATGTCACGTTTTCTTCAAGAAAAATATTGATCTATCTCATTTATTGCATATTTAGTATTGTTTTGTTGTTTATATAATGCTGTATAAATTAAACGACATTTTGTAATCTAGGTACTCTACGGGTGTGTTCCTCACAATATTGAGGGGACCCCTTGAAAAAATTGAGAGGAGTACCTAGATTAAAAAATGTAGTTTATGGGCTTTAATTTCAAGTTTTCTGGATTTTTGAATAAATTTTTTATAAGTTGATTTATTGTTATGCATAGCATTTCCTTATTGTGTATTTAATATTGTGTAAATCATAGACTCCGATTTTAAGATTTTAGAATTATTTTGAATAAATTTTTAAAATATTGATTTATTGTTTGGAATAGCATTGTTTTGTGCCGTGTGTAATGCTGTGTGAATTATAGATTTTGATTTTAAGTTTTAAAAATTTCTGATTAATATATTTTTATTAGTTTTACTTCTGTCATCTACAGCATGCCTATGTTAAGTGCATAACACTTTATAAATGGCAGACTGCGATTTAAAGTTTTTTGAATTTCTCATGAATTTTTATATAAAAATGTGAGCATAACATTGCCTTGTGATATGCGTAATGCTGTTGATATTGGAGCCTCTTAACTAGAATATTAAGATATTTGACGTGTAAAGTGACAAATTTCAAATAATGTAAACTTTTCAAACTAATTAATGTGATATTTTGAACAAAATATTCTTTGATACAGTGAATATCACTTGACGAAAGATGACTATGTGTCTATGTTTTAGATATTAAACAATGACATCAAAAATATATAGCGAAGATTATCTTGTTTCCCCGTTCTAGGAGATTGTAGATCTGAGTGATGGTCTTCCTGCTCAATATCGCCAGCAATCCAGCCAAAAGATTTCTCCCTTGACCATTATAATAGTTCCAATCATATTTCACAGCAACCCATGAAGACCTGAAGTTGATTGTCATGATTCTATTCTCGTTTGTAACCTTAACGACCGTGGATTGGAGTTTTGCGGTCCTGCACAGTCTGTTCCTTATTCCCATCGAAAATGTGTGGTACGCACGTTTGGAGTTTCTGGTGTATTTTGCAGAGCTTACAACCTCATCAAAGCATTTGGATCAAGATTGAAATTTGCAGCCACTGTGTTTGCAAAAGGCGCAAAATCAGTTCCACAGAAGTTCTGTTCCTTGACTTTGGCCTCTTCAAGAGTCGGCTTGAACGCTTTGAATAACTCTTCACCGCTTATTTCAGCAGAAATAAAAGCAATGAGCAAAAACATACTTATGGCAAAATGTCATTTGCCGTCAATACGACATTTTGAACCTTTGTTTGAAAATTTTTGATCCGATTTTAAAATTAATTATAAACTTTGAAATATGTTGCACATTTATTGAATATTCAAAGTAATTCTTGAATTGCTCAATTTGCTGACAACAATGACAAAAAGATGACACCGGAATTGAATATTTCGCTGCAATAATGTCATATATTTTACTGTGGAGCTCAAATGTAATTTTGTAGATCTACAATTTCCTATAACATAGAAGTCTCCACCCTGCTTAATAAACAATTTGGAAGAGATTTAAATCTCCTCCAAATTGCTTAAAGTTATTGGTAGAAGTGAGAAAAGAAAAAGAAGATTTATCATTTCCTTTGACGTATAATATATCATTTAGGTATTATCTTTCATGTCTGTAATAAAGAAATTTTCGTAAATGTTGAATATTTTAGATTTTTTGAAATTTTCAAGAAAAATATAAAGATTTTCTGAAAAAGAAACTTATATTTCTGTTTCAGCCTTAATTATCCAACTCAACCTGTAGGACACTTCTACGAGGACACATGCAAACAACTATCGGATTTGTATATCACTTTTTGTACGTTATTTAAGTTTTTCCTCATTGGGAAACCAAAAAAATCGTGGCAGGAGTAGTATACAGAGTGTGATTTTTTTGGGGTAGTCCAAAATTTTGTCCAAACCCCAAAAACTCCCACTCTGATAATATCCATAATTATGATTTCCCCAAAATTCATAATATAACAATTTTCCTATAATTTATATCGAAATCCCTATAAATTCTTGTAAATTGTTATTAAAATGTATGGTCCCATCGATAATCAAAATTCTTATTGCTATGATTTATGAATGGTTTTCTTATAATTTGTTAAAATAAAAAATATTTTTTATTAGTTATGAAAATTTTTATATATTTTTTTCTCTAATAAATAATGAACTACTCAGAACAAGATATTCTTAATTTAACACAAGAACAATTTAATGAAATTTTCATTGGTGGAAATCCTAAAGTAGATGATGAAGAAAATGTTAAATATAAATTATATACTATTTATATAAATCTTTTGAAAATTACCGGATGTGCTCATGAAAGTATTTCTGAACTAAAACGTGCTAAGAAAAATAAAGTAATTACTATCTTAAATAATATTATATTGAAACTTAACGAATGTGATCTTGTCTTACATGCTTAGAATGTTTTCGGAAATATACAACTATAATAAATAGCAGAAATATTAATCCCATTTATAAAAAATAAAAATTTATTTTTGTATAATTTTTATCGTCTAAGTTTAGAAGTAACCCAAGATCCAACATCTCTAACAATATCATCGGTATTTATTAGTGGTTTTCTATCACCATCATTACTTACACCAAATTCAAATCCAACTTTTGGTCAGTTTTGTTTAACTTTATCACCAAATTGCGCACCGAAAGAACTTGCTACTGGTTTAACCACATTATTTGTTAACCAATTAAATCCAGATTTAATTCCACGTCCTATTTTCTTGCCAAGTTTTTTGAGTTTATTCCAAAATCCCCAAGCCATTTTAATTATAAATAAAATTTGAAATTAATACCATTATTTATGCTTTTTTTATTTTATTTAAAATGAATTCGGCATTTAATACAAAGCTAAATAATAACAACACTTTACAAGGTAACGTAGCACAATATTTTGAAAATCTAAAATCCCTGGTACAAATGAATGATGGTACTAGAAGTTTTCAATTACGTACAGTTGATTGCCATGACCAATCAGCGCCATTTACCGAATGACAAGAAACAAGAATTGCTATATCACATTCAGATTTTGATATTACGCAATTAACTGATGGATTTCTCACATTTAATGTTAAGTTAAATCTTCATTTGAATGGTTTAGATCCAAACTTTACCGATGAAGAACATTTGTGTAAACTTTTCGTTGGATTCAAATCAATTAATCAAATTTTCGATCAATTAGAAATAATGTGTAATAACAGATCTACAGGATATCAGCAAAATGAATGTGTACGTGAAGGATTTGCTTATAGTACTATCAAACCACATAATGAGAAAAAGACTAAGAAATATACACATTCTTTATATGAAAATGTTGAAAATCTTTCTGAATCGATTGCTGGTACATATGTTAATTTAATGGATTTCAAAGAAAATAATGGATATAAGGAAGTAAACTTTGAACTTAATGTTCCAATTGAAGATCTTTTGTGTTTACAAGCTTTCGATATGTTTGTTAATAAAATTATTGGTGAACTTGAATTAAAGTTTTATCCAAGATCTAAGGGATTAGTTTGGTGTTCTATAAACCCAGAAAAGTTAAGGATTATAAACTTATAAGAGAATATGAACAAATTGATGGAATATTTACTAAAAATCCTTCAGAATGTTTTACACATCAATTTATTCAGATAAATAATACAGCAAAAGGTATCGTAAAATTTTCTGAAACAACAACTGGTTCTTCTAACGATATAATTCAATATACAACAACACCAGGAAATCTTAAGTTAATGGTTAATAGTATGACAATTACAATGCTTAAGTCCAATATGATTGGATTTAATATTACTGATAATGCTTTATCATTAATTCGAAACCAATTAACAAATTCGCCATTAATTATTCCATCACAAGAATTAGAATATAACGCATTTCCATTAGCTGCCACAGAAGCTGGTGTACAATATACATGAAATATGCCACTAAATAATGTAACATGTATTTCTGTAATGTTCCCAAAGCATAATAACGATTATACTGTATTTGAAAATCCTATTTATGATAATGTCCAATTAACAGTTAATGGTAAAAATATACCAGATCAAGTTATTTCAACACTTGGCCCAAGATTTTTACAGTATCAGTTAGTCGCATCAGATCTTTCAAGTGGTTTGAGATGTACTAAGGAATATGAAGATTTGCTAACAATGGTTAAAAATGAATCTAGCAAAGGTACACGTTATGCTAATCCTTTGAGTGATGCGTCATCATTTATGTTAAATTTCCAATGTGAAAGATCTAACGCAGGTTATACATTTGATGGTTTCGATAGTGATGGCCAAAATCTTTCCATACAATTTAAAGAACAATCAATTTATTCAGATGATAACGATACATATTATAACGTTATTGATGGTTATTCTCCACAAATTATATCTAAACCACCACCACCACAAATATGGTTATGTCGTGATACATATTTCATAGCTGGTCCAGGAATGCTTCAATATATTAAGACCGGTAGTCCACAGGGTTCACAAGCATCATAAAATAATATCATAAATATTTTAGATAATATATAATTTTTATTTTTATTAAAATGTTTGACGAAATTAATTACCAAGAACCAACCAAAACATATTTATGGTATTACAAACCAGATAGAACTCCAGTTGATGAAGTTACGATAAATTTACTACCGGAATTTACAGCAAGTAAAAATCGCAAATATATAGTTGTGGAAGATATTAAAGTATTAGTAGGTGTCAAATATTGGCCAGATACTGTGGCACATGCTGATTTTGTAGAACGTGATAAATATTTTGATTCTGCTATTTGTGTCTGTAATGGTACCGAAGCTAGACACTTACCAAAATATGATGGTCCTGCGAATATTATTCGCATTTTATTTCTAATAAATATTATGAGTGGACTTCCTACATTTAATATCTTACAATTATAACAGGAAATAGCTAACAATCAAATTACTGAAGAAAAAATAAATGAAATAATTCAAGAAAATATTACAACAAAAATTCAAGAAATTAATAGGATATTGTTAAATCATTATGATGCTATAAAAATAATAGCGGAGAAAATTGGTATTATAATTGATAATAATAAATAAATGAAAATTTTAATTATTATTTTTGGATCAATATTTAATATAATATTGCATTTCTGAAATTATACCGGTGCGGATATTTCTGATGTTAGTTGTGTATATAAATCTGTAACTGATTGTACAATATGATTGTTATACTTATAATTAATATACTTATCTTTATAAAATTTTTCAGAAACCGGACTATCCTCAATACCGTAAGTAGCATTACTAATAACATGAACTGTCGGATTGCTTTGATGATAAATCACAGACTGTTTTTTATCGATTTGTATTTCGATTGTGGGGTAAATATAATTATCATTTATATATTGACCAAATATAATTTTAAATTTTAAGTCATTATAACCTGGTGATCCTACGGTTAAACTTTCATTATGAATTTTTGTACATGTATATTTAATTATTATTTCAATACTATTTATAATTTCTAAATAATAAGACGTTTCATAAATAAATTTTGGATTATATTCGTAAAACTTTATAAAAATTTTACTATCAGTTATTACTGGATTATTTCTATTAAATTTTATTTTTAATGTATTATTTTTATAATTCCAACCATTAATATATAATTCACTATATATAGGTGATATTTGTGTCGGTATACTATTTCTAACATTACTTATTTCATTATCTACATAACTTTTAGTTGTAAAATTATCTGATAATTTTTCTGGTAATGTGCCATCGATATCCATTTCTGTAATCTTATCGGCAACATGTTCTTTAATTTCTTCAACAATAGATCCACTGTTAAGTACATCATTAACAATTATGGTAGTTGTTGGTACATCTATTTGAGATTTTTTTCATAGTATTTATTTCATTAATTATTTTTGCTAACATTTATATAAAAATAAAATTATAATTCTGATCTTTAAATTATTTTAGATATATTTCTTATGTATAACTGGATTCAGCATCGAGAACTTCACCTGGTATATTTTCACCACCTTCAGAACCATCAGTAGCAACTACTTCACTAGTACCTTCCTTAAGTGTTGTCTTAGTTTCTTTAATTGGTGTTACTGGCTTTGGTTCAACTAAATTAGGCTTACCACTATTATCAACTTGTACTGTAGTATCATTAGAAGAATTATATCCTAGTTCTTCTTGAACTCTCCATTTTTCTAATGCCTTAGCATTTTCAAAGAAATTCTTGATAACATCCTTAAAGAATACCTTTTGATCTTCACGAGCACTTCTCTTAAATGTTTCTATAACTTTTCTCCATTCTTTATAATCATCATGTTTCTTATCTGATAGAATTGCTAAAACTTCATTACTACTGTTAGCTTCTGTTATCCATCTAAGGAATATAGGATCTTTAACATTCTTTCTACCAACCAAATAAATAATAGCATCATTAGGATCTTTAAGAGTACCATCATGATTTAATTCCCAATCGATATTTCCATTAACTAACGCATTCATAACAACATCGACATCAACTCTCGAATCTTTAAATTCTGTAAATTTGTTTTGTAAGAAATTAGTAGCAAACAATGTCCACCATCTATTAGGATTGTGCTTAATAAAGTCCTTAAATAATTCGTAGGTATTGCCAATAATACGACCTTTTTCCACAAGATAATAAAACAATAGTTTTTCGACAATTCTTATATAAAGTGACCTGTACATAATCATAGGTGAAACAATTTTACGGAATAACTTAATAGCACTAGGTCCACCGGTAAATACAGCAGGTAATCTTTCATTGTAAACAGCATCCATAAATCCATTCTGAGACAATAGTTTAACAAATATTGAAAATGTAGATAATTTTTCCATAGGCTTTGTTGGCATCTTATAACCATATCTAGATAATTCATCATATTCTTCACCTTGTGAGATATGATATTTCCATGGATTATTCTTGTTTTTTGTCATATTATATGTTTTATGTTTAATCCAATCACTCATAGGTCCTGCTTCTATTAATTTTTCATCTGTATCGTTTTCATGATAATAAAGTTTTCTTTGTGGATAATCTGATGCTCTTAACTTATATCCATTAATAATATATGGTTTACCAGATTTATCATAAACAACAGTTTCTGGTGTATTATCACCATTAATATCCACTTCTTTTGGTTCAGGTAATCCACGTTTAAAAGCATATTTCGTAGCATATCCGATATCTGCCAATTGTGGTATTTTCTGAATTTCTGCTTTGTGATTCAAAATAACATTTATCAGAGAATCATATAAATCTTTTTGTGTTTCTGAATATTGTTGTGAATAAACCCTTTGTTTTCTCTTATCTACTCCCATTGGGAGGTTATCAACAGTCCAACGTTTTTCCATTTAATAAAAATAAAAAAAATCATAATTAATAGCAAAAATTACACATATTATAAAATTAATAATTTCTGAGAATTTGCGTTGATATATAATTTATCATGTTCTCTGAGAGATTTATATTTGTTATATATTCATTAATAGTTTCAGAAATGTTTAATTGATATAACATATATTGTAAATGTTGTCGAGAATATCCTGTAAATATAACTATTGTGGATAAATTTGATTTGAGATTTGTTGATAATGCTTTCCAAAAATGTATTAATACGAAAAATGAAAATTGTATATGGCGACATTTGGTCATAAGATCATTAAATATAGATGTTTGATCAGAAATTGCTTTAGTATTTGTGGCATCTTCTAAAATTACTACTGTGTGTAAATAATCTAAATCAAAATTACTAATAAATAATTTCTCAAATATTTCATTGGCAATATTATCCCGAACTTCTTGTTCTAAATGGTTTTCTTTAATTTGATTGTAGAAACTTTTATATTTAATTATTTCCTTAATTAATTTTGGGGCATCTTTGTACGATACATATATAACATAAGTTCCTATCAGATTAGCACATCTGTCAAATGTTTCATCATTAGCTTCACCATCTTTATTAACATAAATTATTAGATGTGTTTCTTTAGAATGTCTCGATAATTTAATTATTTCTTTAGTCATAGTGAATGTTTTACCGGTACGTTGTCTACCAACAAATACATTAACAGAATTCAGATAAATGTTTGTTCCAGGTATTTTCTCTAAATTTTCTTTAGATGTCCGATCCATAAGTTCTAATTCCATTTCTTCGTTAACATTAGTATCAGAATCTTCATCAGAATAATCAGAATTGTTTAGGTAATCACTATCAAGCATTAATTTAATAATAAATAAAAATATATGTTTCAAGATTTAACATTTGAAAATAAATTAAAAATTTTTGAAACAAATATTCGTTATCATAATTTCCTGTATGGAATTTTCGCTAATATTCACAGCAAAAATAAAAATGTTATTAGCGAAAATTATGATAAGATAAATAATTATTGGAGTATTATAGAAAATAATAAGCTTAGAGACCTGATGAAATATTATTACATCGATATTCCAACATATAAATTCCTGTATAATTATTACAATGAAATTTCAAAAGTTATTTCTGATGAAAATTCTTATATGATTGTATTTAAAATATTTGTAGATACCAATTCAGAAATAATAAATTATTTATATCAGAAATATAAACAAAGTGATTATCATGATGAAAATATAATGGGGTATAATTAATGATAAACATATAAGTTCCATTTTATTAGAGTGTGCTCTTTATAATAAGACAAACACAACAAAATTCGAAACATTACCCAAAGATATACAAAAACGTATTAAGAAAATATCTACAACAATGTCCACTAAGGATATGTACGAAATTTATAAATGTAATTATAACCTTTATAATATTTACAAACATAATCGAATTAATGAAATTAAAATTTACGAAGATGATGAAAATAAAAAATTATTAGATAAAATTCAAACAAATAATTCATATATAAATTCAGCAAATAAATTCAAGAATATGAATCCTTGGTAAACACAATCAAAGTTTATGGAATATGCTAAACGTAACAATTAGACAGATGAAACTATTACAAATAATTGGGAAGAAATAAAACCTGTATCATTTGATTTAAAATCTAACACAAAATATTATACGAATATAGTTGCCCCAAAAAATACGGTAATTATCGATTATTTTATTTCTGGTGATTTTGTATGGTTATTTGTTGTTGAAGTTAATACTAGAAAATTATATGCTGTATTATCACCTGGATATAAATATTATAAGAATAAATGGATAATTTCTAAGGAGATTAAATCATATATGACTAAGGAAAATACTGTAGCATCATTAATATCTTTAATGAATAACGGTATAAATATCCAAAATATTATCTGCGATAAAGAACCGGCATTTGGTCCAACGTTTCAAACATGGTGTGCTATTAATAACATTGGTTTCAGACAATATATTGTTAATGATGTTAAAGCATTTGTTACACAAGATGAAACTCGTAAAATTCATACCACATTAGCAATTTTAGATAGGATATGTCGCACAATAAGCACAATGAATTATAATATGGGATATGGTACAGATATTACACCAGAACGTATGAATTATTTAGTTAATGAATACAATAATTCACCTAATGTAACATTCACTAGATTTTTCAAAAGACTAGTTTCACCATATGATATGACAGAAGATATGGAACGTAAATATTGTTTGGAAATGGCAAAAGAAAATTTCATCACTAATTCATTACCGAAATATGATGTTATTGGATATACCGTAGAATTTTATAATGAAGCAAATGCCATGGATAAATTAAAACCAAAAACATTGGGAAGATTTAAAGTTATTAATCGTGAAGGTAATTTGTTCGTTTGTAAATCTCTAAAGAATTCCAAAATTATTAAAGCACCACGATGGATGATAAAAATAATTTATTAATGTTTTAAAATTTTTATATATTATAAATGACGTTTAAATATGTTAATGGTTGTGTGAAAAATTTAAAAGATATTAAAGCTTTAGAAATAATCGAAAGTTATAACCCAGAAATTATCACATTTAATAACCCTGAAGAATTTCAAAAAATATTTTAATTTACATGAAGAAGAATTTAACGAATTATCCACATATAAATTAAATAGAAAATATAAGATACCAGGATACAAAATCACTAAACGCAAACAAAAAATTTGTAGTCCATCGGAATCTACGGCCCAAGATAAAGATGTTATTAAATTAATTACAGATTATTCATATAAGAAATATAATGGAAATAACGACGAAATTAATAAAAAATTAATAAATTACAAGAAGAAATCGATGAAATAATTATTCAAATTAAGAAATTAATGAATGCTCTAAATATTAACATATGAAAAATTTCTGATATTATTCTCGAATTTTATTTTTATTTAAAATATGAATATGAATGTCATGATTAGTTTAAAGCGTGAAGAATCAAAACAATCACAAAACGTAAATGTTAATGTTAAACCTGAAACAAATGTTTACGTTAACGCATCACAAGATAACTTTAAAGATAATTCCGATGAACCAATAACAGTTAAATATCGTGATATCGATCCATCGGAATCGACGGCTCAGGAAAATCCAGGACCCACTAATGAGGCTGCGTCCGAATGGACACGCGAAATTAAGATGTTGAAGAATGAAATTGAAGTTCTTAATTTAGTTATTCAGATGATGCGTGATAATCTTATTTACATTAAGAAATTAATTATTGCTGACGATATTATTTTGATGAATTTTATTAAGCTATTAACTGATGCTGATGATGTACAATTAGATGTTGAAGATATTGGTGAGGGATGTATAACAAAGAATAAATATCGTAAGGTTAACGCAATTTATGTTATTAAGGGTGATAAAACATATAATTTAAAATATGATTACCCAGAAGTTTCTAAACGTATGAAAGAAATCGGAATACATATTAAGGTCGTCTTTTAAGACGAACTGAGAATTCCATTCGCTGCATAGTTTAGTAAACATAAACATTAATAGAAAAATAATAAAATTTTATTTTTACATGTACATTATGATGTATGTTCTGGTATTAATGCTTTAACACATCTTTTGAATTTTTCACAGTGATTAATTTCACCATTTTTATTCATCTTAAATCTTGTTCTGGTAGATAATAAGTCAAAGTTTATTTCATTACCATCATATAAATATTCATATAATTATTTAACATCACCATCGAAATGTTTATTAGCATAATCTACAATAGTTTCTTCGGGAATACCCTTACATCTAAATTGTTGTGAATGTTCACCATTAAAATTTTCTAATTCATCATAATAAATTTTCTTATCGATAGAAATATGATAAGTGCAATAACAGTTAGGTAATTCATCGAAATTGTTATGAAATTGTCCCACATATGTACCGATAAGTTCTCTTTTATGTAATTTCTTAAATTCTTCAGCCAATGTATTAATTAAATTATCTTGGATATGAATACTATCGGTATCTTGATAATAAATTGGTATGTTAAGATCTTCAGCTAAACATATTACTTCATTCATAATTCGTTTTGACATCGATAAAACACTTACACCAAATACTGGATTATTAAATTGTGTATCTAATACCTTATTTAATTTAAAGCATGTAATATCAGAATTTTCTATTTTATATGTTTCTTCAACTTGATGCCAATGTGAATATAAATAATAATCTGCTTTATCATTTGTTACATAGGCATTTCTTGTTTTAATGGATTTACCGTAACTAGCATTCATAATTAATTTCAAAATTTCTTGCGTTGGATTTTTTTTCTTTTTTATATTGTCGACGTAAATCATAAACCTTACAAATAACATTACGAATGTGATGTGTTCTGTTACCTAACCAATAAATTTCGCCAATTATTTTATAAGATATTTCTTGATATTTGACCAAATCTTCTAATGTAATTAGATCCACACGCATATTACAGCATTCGTTCACATTATGATTCCCTACGGTCAAGTTGTTGCGCTTAACAATTAATGGGAAATGTCGTGATTTATTAACAGAACAAATTTCGATATCCACAACAAAATAACTGATGTAATTATTATCTGTTCGAATTATTTGATTTTCTTCAAAACAATGTTTTAATAAATAATGTGGTGAATTCTTATCATAAATTTTATCAAATGTATTATCTGATAATCTACAGCCATTAATTTTATCGATATTTTCTACAAATGTTTGTTTTTGCTTATTATTCCATGGTGGTAATTATTCTGGTCCAACATCTGAAATAATACCAATGTTATTAATTACACGATCATAACTATAATATTTATATGGGAAAAGTTCTTTATTGATATTCATATCAGCAAATGCTTCAGGGAAACATATTGGAAAGTTTGCCAATTTTTGTGTAAAGATAAAATAACTATCACGTAATTCGATATTTTTACCTTGGTATTTATGTTGTTGTAAAATAATTCTGGAACCTTTCATAGTACTATTTTTTACACCAAATTTTATTAAAATTCTTCCATCAAATCCTAAGTTATGAAAATATACGATACTATTGTTTGGTATAAAATCCATAAATTGTTTATCACAATCAAAACCATTAAATGTTATCGATATTTTACCATCGATATTGCTCAAACATATCATAAATGGTATTTCCTTATTATCTTTAGGACATGTTTCAAAATCAGCATACCAATATGAAATATCCTTGGGTATATATTTCTTGTTATTATTTTCAGACATTAATCTAAAATTTGATTCAGCAATTACATTGGGAATTTTATTTGGACTAATATTAATATTGGGCTGCGAATCATATTCGTGCTTGGCATTTTCCTTTAATAAATGCTGCGAAGATATCCCAGAAATTTGAACATCTTTATCACTATGCGATAATGGTATGAATGCTCCAATTTCTTCTAATAATTTAATTAGATTAATACTATTAATGTGTGATTTTGTTGTATCTATTTCAAAATTATTTTTACGGAATTTACTAGCCATAAACATTTTCTGTGTAGACTATTTATGTGAATTACCATAGGCAATAATTTCATCATAATGTTTTATGAAATGTTAACTTATTGGTAATGTTTCATTAATAAAATAGTGATTTTTATATGTGTAAAGGTTTATATGTGTAAAGGTTTATTTTGTAATTATATCCTGTATCGCGCGACGAATTGTCGCAGCCCATCTTTGATGGTCCTGGTCTCAAATGTTTATTACGAGATTCATTAGCAATACGCATTTTACCAGATTTATCATCATAATATTTTAATTCACACCAAATTTTATATTCATCACATATTTTAGCTAAAACATTTATTGGACAATATTTACAATCTAAAAATTTATTAGATATTTCCATTAAGATATTTTCATCAGTAATTACATAAGATAACGCATATATTAGACAATTATATCGTAATTCTTTACGAATTGTACCATTAGGATTTGTTAATGATGTAAATATCTGATAACGTTTTAATGTATCTTCTAATAATGAATATTTATCGGATAACCTATATGGCCAAAAATTACTTTCATTCATATTTTTCATATTTGCTGGTTTAGATATTTTTTCATGACGCGTAAAATATATCTCATCAAAAAATTCCAAATATATTTCAGTACCATCATCTGAAGCATTTGCCGGTAATTCTTCTAATTTATATACGAAATTACCATTTAATAAATTTTCAAATCTTTCTTTAAATGATGCGTTATCTATTGGTTGTGATTTTTCTAATCCATTTACCTTATAATGTACCAAAATATGTGAAACTAAAGATTGTGATGAAATATGTTTATGATAAAATTCACGAAGTTTTTCTTCAATTAATAGTAAATCATCTGTTTCAAATTGTGTTAAATCCAATTTATATCCAAATGGATTATTATCAAGATTTTCGAATATTTTATTAACTTTAGATTTTCTTGCAATATTTACCGGAACAATTTTCTTGAGATTTTCATTAGAAATTTTCTCTAACTGATTAATATAATTATTATCATTAGATATATCTGGTGGATTCATATCGTTTAGATATTCCTGTTTAAATTTTTTTATCAAAAATTTCAAAATAATCTCCATAATTTGCTTTACTCAGATCATAATATTTTCCGTAAATTCTGTATTATCGTTAAATGGTAATTCTTTGAATAATTTCTTGGTTTTATGACCATGAATAATATTAATATATTTTTTAACGGAATTATAATCATAAATATCGTCAGTATATCCAAGATTTTTTAATAGTTGACTATATTTAGAAAAATTATTATTAAAATTATTTTTAGGATGTTTTTCAATGTGATAAACATCTAAAATATTTTTAATTTGTTCATGAGTGATTCCGGACATCTTTTAATAAAAATAAAAATATAAATTTTTTATAGATACCCCAAATTTTCCAAATTATTTTTGATATATTTTTTATCTGACAAAAATAAAATTTAAAATTATTTTTGATATTATTCGTCATATGGTTCATAATAATCGTCATAATTATGCGAAATTATTGATTCGATAAATACATCATCAAAATCTTTATTATAAAGCTCTGAGGTCTATTCTTCTACATATTCCAAATAATCACAATATTTTTAATATTTCTTCTGATTTTTTAAATACATATATTTACGTGTTAATTTTGTTAATAATTGGCTAAGTTTTTTATCAGAAATTGAAATATTACATACGAAATTTTTATCCATAAAACAATTAGAATAAAGATTTTGAGTTGTTGTCATTATTATTTATTAGAAGAAAAAATATATAAAAAATATTTTTTATTTTTACAAATTTAGATAAACCATTAATAAATCATAACAATAAGAATTTAGATTATTAATTAATCAATACATTTTAATAACAAATTATAGAAATTATTGGGATTTTGATATAAATGATAGGAAAATTGTTATAATATGAATTTTGGGGAAATTATAATTATGGATATTCTCAGAGTGGGAGTTTTTGGGGTTTGGACAAAATTTTGGACTATCCCAAAAAATCACACTTTGTATACTACTGCAGGAGGCAAGGCCTCCAGACACATGACAAACACAAATAAATGAACTAAAAATTCTGAAATTATCAAAAATAGCATTGATTTATTACATTACAAGCAATAAAACTACGAAATCCCCATCTTTGCGGCCAATGACTCTCAAATTCCCCAAAATCACCATTTGTGGTATTGAAATCGAGCGTCACTTTTCCTCAAAATTGAGTCCCCACAACTAAAAAATGTGTGGCGGGTATTCAATTTTGTGTCACCTTTTGGGAAAATTGAGAGGAACAATGGGGAAAGATGGGGATATGGAGAAAGGTATTTAGTTTTCTTTGAAATTGAAACCATGAATTCGCGGTGTATTTCCCTATCTAATGTATGATTGCCCACTGTAAAAAGTTTCCCCCATTTTCCATAAAACACTTTTTATTGTAAAATATAATTTTTTTCCCATTTTGGGATGCATGTGGGGAAGACCCCCAATTGTTGATCCAACTTATTTTTGGATCAAAAGTGACATATGGTATTTTCGAATTTAACTTTGTTACGAGCTAAAAATAAAACCGAAACAATATATTTTGACGGTTTGGAAATGATATACTACGAAGTTTTTCCTGGTGTTGATTATGTTTTTCCAATGAAATAATGTTTATTGACATTTCTGAAGATTGGACTATCGAAATAAATGGCATAGTGAACTATGGACGGTGCGTGCCTGCAACGGCATGTGGTTATTTTGTCAAAAATGAAACTAATCTCATTATTCGTTCCAAAAGTCACCAAAATATTTATATTCACACAAAAATCATTCCAAAAAACTGCTCTACTCTCGGGATAAATAATACACTATTCCCAAATAATGGGAAAACAAATTGTTATTGGTATCCATACAGCAAAATTAAGCCAAATTTGGATTACTCAACTGATTATTATAAACTTCATTCAAACAATGTATACCATGAACTATTCAAACAGACATTCTTCTTCATAAATGTATCGCTTGCTCAAACTACTCATTTTTATGGTCTTCCAGATCGCCTTGGCGAATACTTCTCATTATCGCACTTGAAGAACATCCTATTACGTTATTTAACATTCCAATCACTGTCTGTCGACAAACCCGCTTTTGTTAAGATTGCATAATTATGCAACAGAACTCAAGTAATTTGCAACGGTGAATCGAAATACATTACATCTGATCTTTTTAGATTGGAGCCATACTTTAGCCTCAAAACTGTATGGTTCAAAGAAGGTCCACAAGGACATGTTTTCGTCAATGATTTCACTGATTCAGAACCAAAATGATGAAAAAACATATTATTTCAGCTATAATGAGTATAGTGTACAATGAAAAAAAAATATCTAATATACTGCAATATATAATTCACTGTACATTATATATATTCGTGCTTCTTAGGTATTGATAGCTCTTCTGCATATGTAGATATAGATCAAAATAAGGTTTCTCTCAGACAAAATAATGTATGTTGAAATTTAATTATAACAACAATGATTGATCTCTTTTGAAAATGAGTTTGATGTGTTCATCTGTTAGGGACAAATCTTGTGTGATGTAATTATGGGAAATGAAGCCATTTTGTAAAATTAATGATGGTTTCTGAATATGTAATGTTTTTTTGCAGAAATATGAAACCGTATTACTTTGCACGATAAAATAAAATGTATTGTGTGAGTTATATGAAAATCGGCCACATATTCAACCGACATTTTCAAAATATCAAATGTTGCAAGATATCATTCAAACAATAATTACAACTGTACTGTGCGAGTTGAATTTTGTGTTGTTGGTTGATTCAAAACATATTTTTGAAAAATACCTTGAAATATCTCATTAAACAAAGAATTAACCTTGAAATAAGCATATACTAGATGCGTGAAAATTGTTTGCAAAAAATAGTAACAATGGAAAACAATGTTTTGATTGCGAATTTTTGACATTTTAGGAAAAATGTGGCTTCAGACTTCATTATGATAAAGATATATATTCATTTGCGTTTTATTAGTAAGAGAATAATCAATTCATATTAAACACATTTTTCGCATTGATATTGAAATTTTATGCAAAATATATGTGATTAGAAGTAACCCTTTAATAAAATCTATATGCTCATCTTCTTCAACAGTTTTCTTAGTTGAATTTTGGACAAAACGATGCTTAAATATAAAATTTTTCGATAATAATATTAAACCATGTGTTTAAGATGTGTTACTTTGTAAAATAACAATATCTGTTATGAAAAATTTGAACAACATTAGATCAAAGGAAAACATTAATATTAATATTTTCAAAATAAAAAAAATATCAGTATATGAAGTCTATATCATTAACAATGTTATAAAAATCAATGCTTCATATCTGCCATTAATTGCAGATGCATAAAATTGATTTTATGATAAAAATTTGTGATATCATACATAAAAACATGAGAAAATTATTAAAATGTTATAAAATTGGATTATCCATCAATTGGTTCATTGATTATAGAAGGAGTTCAACTTTGTCGAACTGTATATTTTTTCTCCAAAAATCAAATATCTGACTGAAATCAGAATCACTTCAAATATGAGTTCTCTTGACAAGTAAAAGCGTTTTCTTAAGTATTTATCAGATTTTGCTATAATTTCTTTGATCCATTTATAAATGATATAATAACAAGTGTACACTTATAAACTATACTAAACTCGAAGAATGGAATAGATATTCATTGATCAACATTATGACTTACATATGTAATCAAATATATTCCGAGAATATGTATAATTGGATGCCTTATTTGGTACAAAATGAATACAAAAGTTGTGGGTATTAATATCAGCCGCTAACACGTTGTCATATTGCAAAATTAAAATTAATTGATGAAAAATCATATTGAACATAAAGGTTATTATCTAATCAGTGGATAGCATAGAGGTGACGAATGTATTACGGCTGCAACCTAACAAAGGCTCATTTCAAGCATATTATTTGATTCAATTTCAGAAATATCAAATTCCTTAAAGCTGTAAGTTCACCAATCGCTAAAACCAAGCCAAAAGAATCATTACAGTTAATGAATCACTATAAATAAGATGGTTAGAAAAAAAAATTAAAAAAAAACTGTCGTATCAAACAATTAAATTGGAAAACAAGAGTCAATTTCTCATCTGATAATGGTGGATATCTCCATTTTGATTTACAAAACAAAATGCCAACAAATGAAAATTTTATCTAGAAATATACTATGCTTAGTCTAAAATTCCTATCAGAAAATGTTTTCTCTCAATTTAAAAATATGCAGAAATAAAGCTACAACAAAGCAAAAAATGGTTTTTGTAGGTTACCCAAAATGCAGCAACTTTACAAATCACTTCAATTTTGGGAGGAAAATTTGCTGCATTTTCCGCTGCCAAGCAAAAATTGAATATTTTTAGTTAGATTTTGAAATGTTTATTAAATTTTATTTCACTTTTCACTTGTTTACCATTTTGTGCACTACATGCTTGCTGAACAAGCAAAACTCGAGTAGTGCTGGATTATAAAAATGGTGCGAGACAATTGCTTCCATCCATATAACAGAGATAGATGTAGAAATACACCTCTGGCATCTTGATTTATTGATTACTGCGTACTTTTGACCATGAATGAATAAATTCTAAATCTGATTTTAAGAAATAGATTGTATCCCTGGTTATTTGATTGAGCGAAGTTGATTTTTAGACAATGGAGAACTTGTGCGCTAAATTCGGTGAAGATTGGTGCACCTAAACTGCAGCAGGTTGATCGAGCATCAGAAAATTGAAGGGTAATTTTGCAGCAATTTGCGTAAAAAATTTAATTTGAATGAAATAAAAAAAATTTATGGAAGTTGATCCTGAATCGTTCCAAGAGAATTTATTAAAATTCTTGGGCGAATCACCGACATTCGAGCTCGGCCAGAAGCAGCGCTACATGTATTTCCACGATTTAGGACGAAAACTCGAGAAATTGAAGACAGTATTTGCGAATTATCGCGTAACATACAGCTCTTTGCAGCAAAGATTGGTGGATATCGAGGATGCGTTGTCCAGTGTGTCCGAATTTGGCTCTGCTTTGCGCGGTTGTCGCTTCCAAGAAGTGGCAAATGGATTGAAAGATTCGATTGACATTTACTTGAGGGTCTTTGACGACCACATTCTGAATCCCGTAAACGATTTCATTAAATCGATCGAAGACATGGAATATTTAAACACAGTAGCTGAAGAAAATCACAATAATTTCGAGGACGCTTTCGACAAACTCATGCAAGAAACCAATCAGAACTCGAAGGGATTCCTCATTAAACAGTCAAATCTCGTCGATGCGCATAAATACGCTTCATCAACTTTTGTAAACTTATATAACAAACTAGAAGAGATAACTGTCGACATGAAGACACTCCCGTCGTTGATTATCGCCGGCTTCATCGAATCTCATAACAAACAGGCAGACTTTCTTAACAAAATTCTCATTAAAAATAATAACAACATGGTTAAGCATGATGCGCTCTTGGAAGTGATTAAAGCGGATAAACAGAAGCAAAAGACGGACGCTCAGAAACTCGAATCGTCGATTTGCGGCATTCTTCCTAATTATTGGAACAGATTTTCGACACCATTCAAAGGAACGACAAAGCTTACGATCCATGGATGGCTGTACAAGAGAGGAAAGCATTTCAATAACTGGCAGAGGCGTTTCGTCACTGTTGCAAATGGATTTTTATCTTATGGACCGACAGTCGACGAATACATGCGCGATCCGACGACAATCAACCTCGTTCTCAGCAGCGTCCGATACGAAAAGGACTCACAGCGTCCAAATTGTTTCTCCATTACTTCACATGACGAAGTCCGGGTGTTTGAGTGCGTCTCACAATACGACCTCGACAAGTGGATATCTATCATCGAGTCCAATATCATCTCTGCGATTAATAACAACGGTTCACCAAAGAAATCAGAACGAGAAGTTCCACACCGCAGAACAGTGATGCCAGTCAAATCTGTACACTCACTACGCTTCGAGTGCGCGGATTGCAAATCTTGTGACGCAACTTGGATAACCTTAAACTGGTGTCAACATTTGTGCTCGAAATGCGGCGGTGTTCACAGGTCTCTTGGACCTACACACTCACGCGTCAGGTCCCTCGCGCTCGATACAATCCATCCATGGCCGCTGAGAGTTTTCGAGAAACTCCACGATCAGCCAACAAACGAATTCCTCGAATACAGAGCGGACGACTCAGAGAAGATCACTGCCTCGTCTCCGCTAGAGAAACGCGAGGAATTCATTAGAAAGAAATACGTTGAATTGGCATTTTCTGACAATCGCCTGAAGACGTACACAATTTTGGACGCCATCGCAGAGCACGATCTTTTCAATGTCTTCAAGTGCATCGCGAGCGGTGACATCAAGTTATACAGCGATCACCAGCCCATTCACGCTGCTGCTATCGAAGGAGATCCGCTTGTTTTGACGCTCATTGCATTGAACACGAACAACCTCGATGAGCAAGATTTGTGCGGTTGGACAGCGCTCACTTATGCTGTCTACTACGGCAACGCTGACTGCGTCGAGTCCCTTCTTGAACTCGGCGCAAATCCGAATGCGACATCACACGCTCCTCTTTGGCTTGCTGCCCGCTCAGGACAGTCAGAGACGATGATCGAGAGATTCCCAAAGCCATCCGAACAGACAGAGAATCTTGAGGACGTCACTCCGATGTACGGTCCATCAGCACCTCAGGTAAAGCTCGAGAAACCGCACAAGAGATTCTTGACAAAGAAAGACTTGGCGCCAATGCCGCTTCCATCGCCCAGGCAAGGAAAGAAAATCGAGCGAGTCAATCCGGACACTTTGAAGGAGTTCGCAAGGAGGAGAAGACATTCGTATAACCAAACTCTTGACGGTCCTGATAACGAGTAATCTTTTATTTTATTTCTTTGTTTATTAGTTGATTTTAGGATTAAAATTTCACCCTTATATTATTCTAAATTTAATTCTTTAGTTAAAAATTTTTTCATTTCCTTCAACATCTTTGTCTTCATGTATTTTGTCGTTTTCGTCGCCATGGAATTAATTGAACACAAGCAACCCAACAGAAAGTAAGCAAACAACAAACATGAGTGCGATTTCTGTCGTAGAAAAAACTGTTTTGACCTGAATCGATTTTATCAACACTATAATTGGACCCTTCATTATCGGTTTCTTCTGGACATCCATCCGTTGGAACATAGTCGTAAGCATCATCTTCAGAAAATCAATTGATGTATTGAATAAATGAATACTCATAATAACATAGCTTGTGAGTAATAATACATTGTTCAGAATCGAAATAAATTGGCGTCTTAGGTATTATCAATAGAAACTAAGATTGCTTTATTATTATCATTAGAAACAAAGATTGCTTTATTATTAATAACAAAATAATCTATTGTTGGTCATCTGTAAATGAAAGAAGAGAAGATGTGAGAGTATCTTCTTTCTTCTTTGTGACGAACTCTGAGTCTTTGAGAATAATTGTGTCCAAGCAGGCCGCGAACATGAAGATAAGACCTGGAAGCCAGAATCCGTTCTTGTATCCCTTTAGAGTGTAAACGTGTCGTCCATCTTCGATCGTTGATCCAAAGTGACTAATAATCGTCGAGCAGACTTCCATGTAAGCGCCACTCATGCAGAACGCGAGGCAGTTGCTCATACCTATAGCAGAGCCAGCGATCGACGGGTGATAGTACTCTCTGACGAGAGGATAAGCGATTGATGTTGTGGGAAGTGTTGTGAAACCGATCATTCCAACAACGAGCCAAACTTCCCACTTCTTGAGATTGTCGCCAGCAATATACACCCAGAGATGCACAGCGCCTCCCATTAAAGATGTGACGAATATCACCCACTTCCTGGAATAAACGTGGTCCGATGTGAAAGGAAGAATAATCGCTGCGAGAATAACGCCAATCGCACAACTAATTAAGGCGTTTGAGGCGTCGTTTTTAGAGTATTTGAATATATCTCTGAGCATCGGTTTTCCCCATTCAGATGCCGTCAGATAATAAGGACCGTTGATCAATATCGAATATAATGTAACTAAATAGAAGCCTGGTTTCTTAAGGATGACGCCAACATTATCTCTGAGCTGCCTAAACTTTGCAGTGAGTGTGCTCTGTTCCTGCACTTCATTCATTTCCATATTAACTGATGGGAATCCATATTTCTTCGGATTTCCTCTAACAAGCAGCGCGCACAACACACTGAACAGCAGAGACATTCCTCCGAAGAGATAGAAGCAAACTCTCCATCCTATGATGTGTGTTAAAGATTCGAGTGGTCTCGTGGCAACTAAGCCTCCAACACCGCTGATTGCCAGTAAAACGCCGGTAAGAATCGAATACCACTTGAGATCGAACCAGTTCGCCATGCATCGACAAACCGGAACATAAACTGGACCGCAACCGATACCAACTAACAGTCTCCCGATTGTGCCCATTGTGACAGTAGTAGAATAACCGCAGAGAATCGATCCCAAGCCGCACACAATTTGCGCAATCGCAATAATATACGCAGGCTCGTTTATATCGCATAAAAGTCCGGCGAATATCTGCATAATGCCGTAGGAGTAGAAATACACGGATCCAAGAAAATGTAGACTAGATTCTTCGACTTTATAAGCTTTCGCCATTTCTTCAATGACAATCGTAGTGCAGTTCCTGTGGAATGAAACTAAGGCGTAAATGACGTACAAAACGAAGAATATCAGAATCCTTCGCAAATGAAACGCTTTTCCAAATTTCATTTTTTAAAATAAATGATTTTTTGTTTTGTATTTTTTATATCAAAAATATAGATTGGTGATTATTTGTATTAATAATTTTGAATATTTTGCTTTATTTCGGCGGGTTACGATAAGAGAAGGAAAAGAATGATGAGTTCATATAATGCTTCAGTAGCTCTATTTAAATATATCGAAAAAATATATGGCCGTCGCTTATAAAATCAATTGCAATTTTGAAAAATCGTTTTTGATCAAAATTTTAGATGGATCCATTTTACCGATGAAATTTCCTAATAGAAAATCGTGGTTTGGAGCTTGAACTTAAATTTCGAACAATCGTGAATTGAATACTTTTCATGACAATTTGTCCATCACTTTTAAGTATTTTTATAAAAATTGCTTCTATTTCATAATATAATGAATTTAAGCTATAAGTATATTGGAAAAAATATACTTAGGTTTTTGATGTGAATTGAATGCCATGGTTTATTAATGATAAAAAAGTTTTTCGATATTGATGAAATACAATTTGAAAATTCGTCTTTGTAATAGTAAGCATTGGTACTTCAATGCTCTTGTAATGATCGTCAAATGTTTAAAATATGGTATTATCGGTAAAATAAAAAAGATTTTTGAAATTGTTAATTACTCTACAAATATCAAGATTCTATTCGGAGCTATTGTTATTATTGTTCGGGTTAACATCACTCATTCCAATGTGAACATTTGAGATCAAATATTCAATATCTCATTAAATAACATGAGTTTATATATTTTCTGTAACGCATTTGAAAATTACTGGATTGAACATAGATTGTCATCAATGTAAGTCATCGAATGGATTCTTTATTGATTCGAATAATTTTTCATTTCCATTTTGATTCGAATTTCCTCCTTGTGGCATATTAGCAATAGTCCCTTGTGCGAGGGTATCGATTTGTTGACGCAATTGTGAAAAATTATTGTTCATTTGAGAATATTGATCAGATTTTTCTTGAGATGTTGAAGCAAAAATACATCCGTATTGCGAAAAACCGTGCTTAATTCTATTTGCCATAAATCGTGAGAATTTTTGCTTTTCGTCAATTAATCGTTGTGTAGTGAGTTTAGCATTTTCTAATGCAGCGGATCTCGCTTCTTTAGCCTTCTTATATTCATCTTCCGCGTATTGTAGCTGCTTTCCGCTTGAATTTTGGTTATATTCGATTTGTAACTTGTGATGCTCGTTTTCAAAATGCAATTTGGACTGTTTGTACGTTTCAATAGCACTCAGTTGTTCTTGTTCCAGTCTCGAAATGACCCTCTTTCGAGCCAAAATGTCGTTTAAATCGTCGGCGAGTCTCTTTTCTGATTCTAACTCTTTTTCTTCGATTTTTGTGATTTTCTGTAACGGGACAACAGCAAACGATATCTCTTTTTCGAATGTTGGAGCTTCTTTTCTCGCGAATTTTATTAAACTGATCGACATCGCCAATTGGGCCTCGATCTGTGATTTCCTCGCTGCACAGCTTTGGTCTAAACCGTCAATAACTTTGTCTAATTTCGTCAATTTAATTGAATCAGACTTCATTTATAAAAATGAACTTTTATTTGTGACAACTGACGAAATTCTCTATTTTCAACATTAGCATCTAGTTCTGATTTCAAATATTTCAAAAATATTTTCAAAAATTTAAAATATCCCATATTGACGAATAAAAACAACCTACATAATGAATAAATGTAAAATAATACATATTGGATTTTATAAAACTTTTATATAACCATTATTTGATGTGAAAAAAGAAATTTTTATATAAAGAAAATAATTTTTCAACTATTAAAAATCTATCATAATAAAAACATTCTATTATTTTAGAAAAAGTGAATCTATTGATGAGAATTAAGTAGATATCGAATAAAATCGAGTTTTTATAAAAAACAAAAATATCTCGACCAATAAACTGCAACAAGAAGAAAACAGATTTAAAATATCAATAACACATAAACTAGAATAATATTATGTGTTTATTATCCCTCAAAATATAGAATTTCAAATTTCGAATTCGATATTTTTTATAGCAAAATCATTATTGGGTGTGCAAAACAGAAAAGGAGTTAATAATTTTTCAAAAAATGTAAGCTTGCTAATTCGAGGTCGAAAATAAAACCGGCAGTATTTTTCCTTCTGCGGTGTAGTCCCGCGACCTTCATAACTTTTTATCTGATCAATATTTTTTCGATTTGAAAGTACTTTCATGTACATATTGATAGTTGTCTATCCAGTGGTGTAAGTGG